>JAVFBZ010167537.1:0-16856 GCA_032466195.1 Katharina tunicata
TCTAGAACATGAGATAATGTATCGACTTTAATTAGTCGATATCCCTGTGCCAGTGTGATTACTCTTGACAAAATATAGATATGAACTGTCATATATATATGAATCCCGGTGGAAGCAAGCCAATCGTATTTCTCTGCATTATAAATATATATACATGGAATTGAGCCACAAGGTTTATCGATTTGTTTGTTTGATTGGGGTTTTACGCCGTATTCAAGGTTATTTCACTTACACGACGGCATGCCAGCCCAATCGGTGAAGGAATCCACCGTAAACGATGCTGACAACATGCAAGACAGGGCAAACCATTTACATGACATTAACAAAACAGGATACCACAACAAATCGGCATCCTCTGCCCCTCAGTGTAGTGTGTGTACAACTGTTACCGTGTCAATTAACCGTAACTTATTTGTACAATTTAATAGAAAAATAGATACCCTAAAAACAAATGGCTTATACATAAACCTAGTTAACTCAAGTAGCAAATTTGATCTTCATTACATTGTCAGAATAAGAACACACTACATTATAATTTCACACTGTAATTAATGCACCTTACATCTTTATAATAAGCTTAACTGGTGTACACTGTAATTTACTTTTGACAGCCCATAAACTCTACATAGAAAGAACTGTACATTAGGTAATCAGCTGGTAATGCAACGACAACACCTTGTGTCATATCTGCTTCTGTTTGTCCAATCATTTAATACTTAGCTAATATTTAAAAAATATAAACAGTCATCCATTGCAGTAACACTAGCATTGTATATAAAATAGTTTTCATGGACGTCAGACTGTTACTGCCAGGAACAATAAACAATTGTCGTACAGCATATAACTCCTGCAACTTCCATGGCACATCACCTAGACACACAAACTAAAATAGACTCGTATCTTTCTCTAAAGATTGAGAACCATATGATACCAGCACTAATGTAACAAGCCATTCTTGCTGTTGTTGTCAAGTACTTTTTCCGCAACAAAATGTGCTGGCGAATGAATCGTCTAAATTTTTTAATTGAGTTTAACTTAAATTATTTAATATTAAACAAAGAAAAAAGTTGTTACAGTGCCGATTCAAATTGAAGCCTTTAAAATGCAGAAAAAAGTAGACTAAACAGTGAAACAATACCATCTAATCAACTATAACATACTCGCTAGAAAGAGTACACAGAGATAACTCTAGGTGAGCAACAATATGGCCAGTCAATATCTTAAGAACCAAAGACGGTATGGTATGGAGAATGTTTGATTCTCTATTTTAGAATGCTAGATACAGTGCATTATCATTCCAGCTTCTGTCACAGCTTCATAAAAAAGCTCACAAACTCATCCAAAATCCAAACAGAAATATTCCTTACTTGATTGCTATTAAGTTATCAAACTGACAACTGAAATAACTCAACAAACCATGATGATTATCACATTGCGTAGATTCCAACTTCCTTCTTACATAGAAGGGAGACAACCTTGTAATAAAAAACAATTATGTTTAAGGAGTTATTGCCCTTGGTTTGACCATTTTAATATTCACTACCGGTAGGTCAAGTCAGATGTTAATTTTTGCGCGATAGAAAAGAACTAAAAAACTATCGTCTAAACTCCTCGGACTCTTGACGTCATTGAGGAAAGATGATGGCATTGGCGTCACGATGGAATAGTGCCTGGTTTAAAGTGCACGGGTTGCTCATCTATATCACGATCATTCGCGACACTTGTTTAACGACAGACCTGTCACATCCGCTAAGACCTACGCTCAGTAGATCCCTATTTTTGTGGCGATATAATTGACAGTCTTGCATTTTGATTACCACCAAGTTCAGAATTCTTCGGCGAGTAAAGAAATAACAAATTACTGTTATAACATGTTATGTTATTCTAAAATAGATAATAAAATCATTCTGCTTACCGTCGAGTCTCTGGCTCTTATATATCGACTGACATGAGGCTCTGTAAGTCTCGTTCGCTTCTGTTTTACTTCCGGGTACATCCTCAAAACTGTGGCGCCCTGTTTTGATAAGTAGTCTTTAAAAATGGATTTTCGTTTGCTTATGGATCAGTTATAGGACCATACAGGATAATGGCCACCTCTTTAACTTCCCATTTGATCTTGTTTAAGCGGCATTTAGAAGCCGGTATATAACAAAAACCTGACGACGGAGAAGGAAGTTCAACTTCTGGGTATATTGGTGAGCAGAAATATACATGTCCACAAATCCACATATCGCATCTTAAAGAATGATCCCACCCAGTCACTGAACGCTAAGCATTAAGCCTTGATTAAAGAACTAGTCGATGATCGTGAAATTAATTGTCAACTCCAGAAAAAATGAAATAAATCAATACCCACGTACGCCGTATTCCAGAGTAACCATTAAAATTCACAAAAATCCGATTTAAGGCCATCTACTTATCTGTAGTCAAGATACAGTATACTACAACAGAGCACAACATTTCAGCCACATTTTAGTACCGTTGGGCTAATCAACTCGATCATTCATTAAAGACTCTAAAGATTTCTGTGGTAAAATTACCCCAATCAACGACGCCCACCAACTTGTAAGCTATGATGTTGTGGAATCACTCGACAGCGGATTATTGATTCCAAAGATAGTTTGCAAACATTTCTAAGTGTTGATAGCATCATTAAACTAACTGTATCCACAACGTAGTTCACTTGGGGTGACAAAATATTTGAACAAATTCATGGCCTCATCATGTGTAAGGTAATGCATGTAATATGTCTGTTAGAGTGACGGCCCTTGATTGAACTGTTTTCGGCTGGCTCTCGCCAGGGCAGTCGGAGCTATGTACCCGCGGCTGTTAAAATGTTAATAAAACAGTGAAGTTAAATCAGCTTTAGTTAGTGTTTGTTGTGTAAGACATCACATATTAGCTACGAGGATCGTTCGGAAAATGCATGTGGAAAATGTGGACGGAAATTTGATGAACTTCAAGTGTGTAAATGCTAACAAACTTTGACATTTTGTACAGTGTAACTGTAAGCCGCTAAACTTTGTAAACATTAAAAATGGCGATCATTGGTCACGTTGATTCGTTCGATGCCAAACTTTGTTCGTGGGAGGAGTGGTGTGAAGTTCTCACTCATTTTCTTGCCGCTAATGACATTAATAATGAAGATAAAAAGAAAACAGTTTTGCTGAGTATCGTAGGAACCAAGACGTCTAGTCAAATCAGGAATTTAGTACAGCCGGATAGACCAGCTGATGAAACCTTCGATAAACTGGTTGACCTCTTGCAAAATCACTTTACAACAAACCCAGTGAAATAATCCAATGGTTTTTATTCAACACTCGTTCACAAACCTCTATTGAAAATGTTCCAACATATGTTGCAGAACTATGGCGATTGTCTGAGAACTGTAACTATGGTAGCATATTAAATGATATGTTACTTGACAGGTTGGTGTGTGGCACGACTGATGATCACACTCAACGTAAATTGATGTCAGAAACGGAACTCTCATTTGAAAAGGCATTGAAAATTACTCAGGCCATAGAAACAGCCAAAAAAAACCGTAAAAGATCTACAGGGTACAAGTAATAAAGACTCACACAAAGTAACTTTTGGCAAACAACATTTAAAAGGAAAAAAACATCCGTGGTCTAGTAAGAAGACTTCGATGCAAAGCCGTAAATGTTTTAGGTGTGGTAGTAGACGTCATAAACCCTGTGACTAAGTTTAAAGATGCTACATGTCATGGTTGTTCAAAAACCGGGCATATTAAGCCTATGTCTCCCGATAATGACAAGTACAAGTCAAGTCCTAAGACTGGTAATCCTAGAAAACCATACAAAAAGTCACATTATGTAGATACTGACTTGGGGCACTCAGAGTAGGAAGATGGTACAGCCTTCCCCTTGTATAGTATGCAAGTCTCTCTGAATGAAAATAATATGGAAGCTCAGAAGGTTAATAGCCTTAAAACAGTACAAATCTATGGAAGGATAAAATGTCAAAAATTCACGCTAGCTCAGTTATTCTGAAAACCTACACAGGACACAAAGTAAATATCTTAGGAACACTGAACATACCTGTACCTTATAAAGGGGAGGAAAAGCAAATGTCATTAATTCTCGTGGAAGGGTCTGGTCCAAGTTTGCTTGGAAGAGACTGGATTCAAGAATTATCCATATCTCTAGATAGTGAAAATCTGCAGACATGTGACAGTATTGATACTTCTCAAACTACAGAAAATCTTCAAGATGTTCTTGATCAAAATTCTTCTGCCTTTTAAAGATGGACTTAGTAAACTAAATGGTATAACGGCTAAAATCTACGTTCCAGATGACACTGTTCCACAATTCTTAAAACCACGTTCCGTTCCGTATGCGACCAGAGAAAAGGTTGACAGAAAACTTGATAGGTTACAAAACTCATGTGTAATAGAACCTGTAAGATTTTCTAATTGGGGCGCGCCAATTGTCCCAGTTTTGAAAGCAGACGGATCAGTGCGCAATTGTGGTGTTTACAAACTTACTGTTAATCAAGCTGCTACATTGGAACAATATCCAATTCCCAACATAAAAGATTTATTTGCAAACTTGTCAGGTGGTAAAACCTTTACGAAGCTTGATTTAAGTCACGCGTATCAACAAATTGAACTTGAGGAACAATCGAAAAAGTATTGTACGATAAATACACATAGGTTTTTTTTAAGTATAACCGCCTACCATTTGGGATATCCTCTGTCCAAGCATTTTTCCAGCGCCAACTCGAAGCACTCCTTGGTGATATACCACAGACAGCTGTGGACATGGATGATATCATTTGTATAGTCTCTACAGAAATTCTCAATAGATTAGTTAAGGCTAATGTGCGCCTTAAACGTGAAAAGTGTTTGGTTATGGCTGACCAAGTGAAATATTTGGGTTACAGCATAGACAAGGAAGGATTGCATCCTTTAAATGAGAAAATTGAAGCTGTCAACAAAGCTCAAGCCCCCAAGTTAGTGACTGGACGCAAAACTTACTTAGGGTTGCTCAACTACTACAATAGGTTTCTACCTAACTTGTCAACACTTCTTGCTCCGTTACATACACTGTTGCGGAAATCTGTGAAATGGCAGTGGGGTGTTGATCAACAAAAGGCATTTGACACACCAAAGGAATTGCTGCAATCCTCACATCTACTTGTTCATTATGATCCTGACAAACCCCGGATATTAGCTTGTAACGTGTCACCCTATGGTGATGGGGCTGTTCTGTTACATCAAACACCTGATGGAGATAAGCCGATTGGGTTCGTCTCCAGAACACTTCATTCCGCTGAACGGAATTATTCTCAGGTAGATAAAGAAGGATTGGCAGTTACGTTTGGTATAAAACGCTTCCATAAATATTTGTTTCGGCGACGTTTTGTCATAACAGCCGACCATAATCATTAATAAGTTTCTTTTATGAGATGAAAGCAGTGCCGCAGATGGCATCACCTAGAATACAGCTATGGTCTGTAACACTCCGAGCTTATGAGTACAGTATTGTCTGCAAAGCCGGTAAAAATCACTGTAATGCAGACGCAGTCAGTCGTTTGTCACTTAAGACAACATCTCCTGTAAAAGAGGAAGAAATGGTGTTAAATGTAGAACACTTGGACAATCCTCCTGTTTCATCAAAGGAAATACAACACTGGACCAGTAAAGATCCAGTATTATCTCGTGTGAGAGAGTATATTCTGAAGGGATGGCCAGATATAACTTTGGACTGCACTTTCAAGCCATATATATCACGACGTAAAGAACTGAGTGTACAAAATGGATGTATTTTGTTGGGAGCTCGCGTGTTAGGTCCTAATCAGATAGAGTGATAAAAGAATAACATTCTGCTCATCCTGGGATGAACAAAATGAAAGGTCTAGCACGAGGATATGTATGGTGGTCAGGATTGGACATCGACATAGAAAATGAAGTACGTTCAATATTATTCGTGTCAAATCAATGGTAAAACTTCAGCAAGTGCTCCACTTCATTCGTGGGAATGGCCTTCTCAGCCTTGGAGGAGGTTACACATTACAAAGACATGACGACTGAGATGGATTTTGTCATGTCATGTCTTTGTAATTTACCCAGCTTCTAAATGCCACTCAAACAAGAGGTTACACATTGATTACGCTGGTTCATTCATGTCACACATGTTTCTACTTATTGTAGAGGGACCACTCAAAATGGATTGAGGTACATCAGATGTCCACGTCAACATCAACAGCAACAAACTTAGTCAAACTTTTGCTACTCATGGACTTCCTGAGACTGGTGTATCTGACAATGATACATGTTTTAGCAGCGACGAGTTTAAGACATTCATGGAACAAAATGGCATTGTTCACATTGAGTCAGCACCATATCACCCCTCTACTAATGGTTTAGTAGAGCGTGCTGTACAAACCAACAAAGAATGACTTAAAACAAATGACTGGTGGTTTTGTCTCTGAAAAACTGTCAAAGATATTGTTTAATTACCACATTACCCATCAATCAACTACCGGGTTGTCTCCTGCTGAGATGCTTGTTGGTAGAAATCTCAGATCTCGTCTCGATCTGATGTTTCCAAACTTAACATCGAAGATAGGACAGAAACAGTTGAAACAAAAAGATCTCCACGATTGCCATAGTAAATATAGACAGTTCAGTGTAAATGACTATGTTTATGTGAACAACTACAGTTCTGGTCTAAAATGGATTCCAGTAACTATTGAATCAGTTTCTGGTCCACTTTCTTACCTTGTTGTTATCATTGGTGATGGTCGTGTGATTCAACGACATATTGATCAAATCAAAGCTATAGGTGGGAAGAGGAAACGAGGACTGTTAACATACATGTACCTGCCTTACCACAAAGTCCAGTTTTGGAAGAGAACTTTTCGTTAACAACTCCAGTTCAAAATCCAACTGTGAACTCAGAACCTGGTTCTCCATCTCCAGAAATGCCAATATCAAACTCTGACTGCATCACTCCTGAGAATTGTGAGGAAGTTAATCCACCTCGATATCCGACAAGAGATCGAAAATCTCCATTTTACTTGAATGATTATGCCGTTAAATGCAGCTTACAATAATGTTTTATTTCAACTGATCAGCAATAAGTTATTGTAAACATTGAGTTTATTATTGAAATTTTTAAATTTTCGTGATATGCTAATGTTCTTCAATCATTATTGAACATTACTTTAAAACAAATCAAATCATTAAACAGTGAATATTTCTTTCATTACAATTCACAAAGATAACTTTCCTTTTTGCAGTATTTAAAGTTAAACGTTAGATTAAGTAAATAACTTCAAAAGTACTGTAAAACGTAATTGTTACCAATGTTTAACTTGTTATAGTAATTAAACCTATGTTATGTTCAATCTTAAAGGGGAATGAATGAAATGTAATGCATGCAATATGTGTGTTAGAGTGACGGCCCTTGATTGAACTGTTTTCGGCTGGCTCTCGCCAGGGCAGTCGGAGCTATGTACCCGCGGCTGTTAAAATGTTAATAAAACAGTGAAGTTAAATCAACTTTAGTTAGGGTTTGTTGTGTAAGACATCACACCATGGGACCCCATTGACCCCTATTTTAACAGAAATATGACTGAATTTGGAAACTGTAAACTGCCGGTCGCCCCTATCTCCTCAATTTCGTTGCTTTGCATGAAAACCAAGACCCAGCTGAACTACTTAATTTCCCGAACGCGCAACATCCCCGTATTAAATTTACCCTGAATACTGAAAATAACTGTCAAATTCCTTGTTTAGATGTCTTAGTTACAACAGGTAATGACAGCAAACTCCAAACCAGTGTATATCGCAAGCCGACTCATTCATACCGGTCAATATATAAACTACAACTCCATCCAACCCACCCAGGTCAAGAAAAGTATTGCATCTACATTAACAAAACGCGCCTTTAACCTTTCTTCAACCCCTAAAGCTCAAGGCGAAGAACTCAATCACCTTAAATAAGTATTTACCATTGAAAACCGCTACCCAATTAAAGTTGTAGAGAAAACCATATCTCAAGTCGCAAAACCATCCACAACCCAGTTTCGTGCTAAATATCCCTCTCCAGTGCTCATCACCCTTTCAATTATCGGTCACATAAGTTACAAGTTAAAAAGACTGCTAAAAAGTAATGCCAATATTGATTGTGTCTTAACTAGCAATAGGACTTTTAAAAAGTTGCCTCAATGCCTCTGGCAAACAGCCTGCCTCAGCCCCTCCACCCACCCAAAAATTGTGTATACAAAATATCATGCTCATGTTAGAAACAATATATAGGAGAAACATCCCGCCCTCTTAGTATACGTATTACAAAACATAGAACATCTACAGAACAATTAGACTCTAAATCAGCCGTTTCAGAACACATTCAGTCTAACCCAACTCACACTATTGATTAGGTAAATGTGAAAACCATCAAGAATAACCTTCAAAATATGACAACAAGGAAACTCATGGAAGCAATCCAAAAAAGACGCTCCAAAGCTGAACTACATGTAAATAGAGATGTAAACTTTTACATTTCATCAGCATATGATGACCGTATCAAATCTGTTACCCACTAATTACTTTAGTTAACACCAGTCTAACGTAGCAATTAACTATGCTGTTCTATCATAATTATCTATATCTCTCCTCTATTAACTCAAATATTTATATATATTTATATATTTTTTCATATATACATCATCTACATTTTATATGGAGATGTGGCCTATCTGAAATACCAACAACTAAACCGTCACCCATCAACTCACCAGTCTGTTGGAAGATTTTAGAGACTGCGTCCAAGTTGTTTTTTGTTTAATACATTTTTTTGTATATGATAAATTTATTTTTTACTATGCATGCAAAATTTAATGTAACTGTTACATCATAGTTATTCATTGTAATAACGTCAACACTGACATGACGTTATTCAAACTGTCACAACATCACTCTTATGTTACATCGTGTCATTCTAACGTAGCTATAACGTCAATTTCTAACCGAATTAATAAGGTTGTTCTTTTACCATTTAAGTACATTCTGTTGAGATTTGTAATCATAGCTTGAAAACAGTCTTAGCATCTAGGCCGAAACGTCGCTTACCAATATACCCAGAAGAAGAAAATCCATCCCAGTCGTCTTATTTTTGTTCCCATTTGATGTTATATCTAAAAGAAACAAAAGGCTACTGCATGTACCCTGAACTGGATGTGATCTCGTGAAATCTCTTTCATCAAATGACGTGACTTACAGGCGCTTATTTGAAAGAGTTGCCCCTATGTGCGATGTTTGTAAGGAGTAAGTTTATAGCTGATTGGATGGTATTGCTTTACGATTTTATCCATTTTTTTCTGCCCTTTACTGTCTTCAAATTGAATCATCCCTGTGCCAACTTTTTTTTTCTCTCTGTTTAATTTTAAATCGGTTGGTATTAAAATTTAGACGACTCATTAGCCAGCGCACTTTCTTGCGGAAACCAAAAGGATGGCTTGTCGTACATTAGAGTTCGTATGATCAGAATGAATATTATTAATCATCAGGGCTAGTAAATGAATAATGAAAGCAATAAATCTTGTCAACCGGAGTATATATTAGCAACAATCTGACGTTGTGGCATCCACCAAAATGCCTTCCACAGAGAATAAGAAACACGTATGCACATAACAGTTTAAAAAGCATGCATAACTTAGGAAGCCACAGTTCACGGCCTGACCATGTGACAGTAGGAAGTTAGTGTTCGTATTCATGTCATTCTCGAGACAGGTACGAGTCTGTCATGTTATATGAGACCAAGAAACAGCTCTGACCTATACATATTCCACATGCACTATCTTGTTTCTTTTCACTATCCACAGTTTCTTTTTGTTGGTAATTGTTTTGTTATCTCTCTGTCAAGCTGTTCACCTGGGATATTTCTGTTGCAGAGATATTCTATATGGTGTCTTATCAATGCAAATTTAAATGGGCGAATTTAAATCAATGTGACAGATGTGAGTCATGATGGTCTTATCTTCTTATTTTATCATTCAGTATAATGTCTCTTCATGCAATCTGCCACTTCCTGTTATTCTGTCCTTTTTTATTTGTTTAAATTCCGATCTAACTATAAATCAGCATGGAACAAAAACGACAATTTAAGTATCATCAACAATTCAGTAAAACCTTGGTCTATCGGGAAAAAAAGTCGGTAATAACAGGTGGACGACTTATTCAGAACCATATAATTTGCGCTACAGCTGCGAACATGGGAGTAATGTTGGTACGGTAAATATATATTTTCGGTTTTATTATGCCATCAGTTAAACAATCTATGAACAATTCTAAGAAGCACCAGTGGACCTTTAGTTGGATCTGTTTTTTTTGTATTCACATAGAACTATTAAAACTTCAACGAAAACAAAAACAAACAAAAAAAAAAAACAAACAAAAAAACACAGAAAACAAAAATCATTATGTAATTTATTAAATTTTATTATTATTCTTTTGTTTTGTATTAAAGACATTATTACTGCGCACATCACCTCGGGCGTGATACGATCATACGCCTTTTTTGGCTGGGACTTTTTTACAGCCTGTTGGTAAAACTGCCAGTGTCTATAAATTCTATAGATTCCATTTGTTTTACATTCAGAATATAATTTACTCCTAAACTAAACTGTGTGCATCTAATTCGCTCGGTTATCCCATGTTTTGCTCATGTGTTTATTTTGCATATGGCGGTAAATGGGTTTTCCGGCGAACAAAATGTAAGATTTTTAGGCATGTTCACAGACCAATCACGGCTGAGGTTAGTAATCACAGCGAAATAACGAGAAATCACGCGAGGTTTGCCGATTGGTATCAGTAACATAATCCAGACATTAGCCCTGACATTATACAAACCACATGTCTATCTTGATCCTGAGCCAGTATTTGTATGTTCTGTAAGTAGAGTATAATGTGCCTATGTTTGTGTTAGTCAGACGACTCTGAGTTTGATTATCACAGACCTTGTTAAATTGTATGTTCTCATATCCATTATTTAGTACAAAAGTAATTTATTGTTTGCAGCGTAATTATTCCTTATTTTGTGTTATCACAGAATCATTATCATCACCAACAAGGTGTCAACCCAGTGCTTCATAGCGGTTAGTGAAGAACTGTCGTCACAAATCTGATCAACAAATTGTCTTCACTTTACTGTCGGGTATGCATTTATAAAGTAGGCCAATGAACCAGAGCCAACACGTGTTTTCGTTTTTAATCCAGTACGAAATTAACCTACATACAAACTTGTACAAAGATTCTGTTCATATATTTTTTTGACACTAATGATCCTAATGGACTCTTATAGATGTAGTGCTGTTAAGTAATAAACTGACAAGCCGCTGCCGAACTTTTTGTTGTGGGTTTATTTTTCGCTAGTCAGGAATGAACTTTTGTCAACCGATAAGACAAAACAAAGACACCTTGTTTCTAACCTTTTTGGGGACTCTGATCCTTAGTCGCTACTCATATCTTCGTTTTCTTCTTGCTCTTCTTGTGTTGATGGATGGATGGGGATTTGTACAGTTTTACACCGGAAACATGACTGTTTTCCCAACACTAGGCGATTGTCTTTACTTTGTTTAATAAGAGAACTTGCATAACGTTATAGGCGTTATACCGTTATAGAGATTATCGCATGACCTATATTCCGACTAAACTGTTTTATTCAGTTTTGTGCTAACGGTTGCTACAATCAGCCGATGTCGGGTTTGTCTGCTCAAGTTTTCCTCCATGGTTGGTCGTCTACAACCAGCATTCCGCTTAGCTGTAACTGTAAGCATAAGGAATCCAGCGATTTTACACTGATATAAAGAGTTATATAGCGTTATATATTTCACTGAATATGAGCTCAGTTCCTGGCACTCGGAAGTCCTCGAATTTACAGCGCACGTCATCGTGGACGTGATACGATCATCGCCATTTTGGCCCGAACTTTTTCACAGCCGGCCTAGGTAAAACTGCCAGTGTATACAGATCCCACAGTTTTATTTTGCATTCAGGATATAATTTACACCGGAACTAATCATTGTACATCTAACGCCAATTGAATTCGCTCCATCACCCCATGTTTGCGAGAAATCACGTGACTGAGGTTTTGCCGATTGCACTTCCTGGTCCACAGTAAATTCATACGCGTTATGTAACTTGCCGACATATTTTTGATGTAAAAGTATCCGTTTTTATTCCACCTGTGCGTTGACTAATCTGTCTGTAGTCCTACGTATGAACGACTAAAACAGGATATATAAAATATGCCATTTTTATTTGTGCTTTTTTCGGTTTGTCTTTGTGTGAAGAAAATCGTAACTTTTGCATTTATTTCAGCTTAATATAGTGGACAATATATAATAGTAACGAACAATCGCACAGCGTCTTGCCATAAACCTTTGTCGAGAATTTTTGATTGAAAGATTAGTGAACAATAGATAACAGAAAACAGGTTTACATAAGAGAAAAATAGTACCGGCTGTTCTATTCAGAGAAACTTTAAAACTGGTTGATTACATCAGTTCTATAGTTCATAAGTACATAAAAGGCCTACCACTATGGAAGCTTATAGCGGCCATCGAGTTATCGACATCGACAACTCGATGGCCGCAATGAGCTTTCATAGACTACAGTTCATTTTGTTCCTACGCTTCGGGGTCTCGATTTAGGGATGACCAAGATATTGTCGAGGCAGTACCGGAGTACGTATGTGCTGCACAAGGCAGATCATTTTGTACAATGCCTCGGGCTCTGCATGGCTTTAAAATTAATGATGACAATGTGAACGCACTGTCTGGCGCATGGCTATAAATAAATAAAAAAGACATTTCGATGACGAATCGTGGAACAATGAATTTACCTAGCACAAGAGTGACAAAGGCCTACAGTCGCATGCTGTCTGTTGTGTTTAATATAAACTACAGCGACAGTAGTGAATAAGCGACTAACCATTTGAACAAGGGCCTATTTTAGCATACCATTTCAATTTAAGTAATATATTCCTCATTTCTAAAACCATATGTTACGCATTTAGTGATTTGTAGGGGGAGATAATATCGAAAATGAAATTTTAAGTATGAGCTTTAATCCAATATATCATTAGGTATGTGCTAAATTTAAGTGATCATATATAAGTTCTGAAGATTTGGTCAATAAGACAGGAGTTATTCACTGATTGCAACCCCAAAACACAACATGGATTAAGTTTTAGCATGCTTTATTTCCGTGGTTTAAACAATGAGAGTAGTGTGTTTGTTCTGAGTGTAACGCCTCACTGAGGTTACTCTGGCGTGACACGTTATTATCAAGCCAAATTGGCAAAACGAACAGACCTAGAGTCACTGGTAACACTTTTTAACAAGGGAAAAGCAACCCGCATTGACCTGCAGCGAAGATTGCGGACATCGAGTTTGTAACTGGAATCTCGAGTTGCCGACGTCGACAACTCGATGGCCGCAATGAGCTTCCATATAAAAGCCAGTCAATTTAGTAAAGCAACACCTAAGAGTATAACACTGCACTGGTTAGAATATAGTACGGCTAGTGAGTGAGCGAGTTAGAGCGAATAACCAAACAGGAGTACAGCGTTGGTTACCCGTAGCCAGGGCAACCATACATCTCTAATATTCAGTACTTCCTTATATTTAACCTGCAAACAATATCTATTTGTGATTTGTATTGTTGTTATTTTTGCGAGCTATGTAAATAAGCTTGACAAGAGAAGATACAGACGGTGATGCAGATACGTCTTTTGTGCGAAGGTCGATGGTTCGCTTTCGGAACCGGGCTGGTCATTTTTCTGAATAATTTTGTTGATAATTATGTTTTATACTATTTAAATCACTCGGGTTAATTGATAGGCAATTAAAAACCTTTGCAACTATTTCAAATCACTGATCTGATCTAACATTTTGACTCAAATGCAGTCGGATAATAGGATGAAAAAAGCCAAATTACATCGACAACCAGTTTTAAAAACCTGGAACTCCTCAGTGACTAAATATTGTCCCTTTTACATTCATCGGAAGTTGGTTTCCATGGAACGTTACATTATCCAATATGATTTACTCTTTATATTTGCAGTTTTTCTTGCAATCGGCCAAACCTCCCGTCATTCTCTTTATTGTGGTGTCATGACTAAGCTCAGCCGTGATAAGTGTATGATTTTGCCTAAAGATCTTACATTTTTTTCGTCGGAAGCCTATTTACCGCTGTGGCTTTTCCCTATGGCTTTTGAATACGCAAAGTTAAAAACTTAAGGTACATTGTCTTCCGAAGGCAAGACAGATGGAAACCGTGGAATCTGTCCACGTTACGTTAAGCGTTATTCACAGGTTATGAAAAAGTTCCAGCCAAAATGGCGACGATCGTATCCTGCCTCTGACAGCCTCATTTCGCCAACTTGCCATTTTCAATAGACTGCCGTGTGGCGTTACATGACGCCCCAGGGTGTATGACCCGTACCGTCCTGTATTCTGTATGTAATTGTGTACAATTTTAGACATGTTAGTGTTACTGTGCAAGTCTAAATCACGTGATCCAAAAAGAAGTATACCTTTTTATATTTTTATGAAGAGTAATCACACTGGCACAGGGATATCGACTAATTAAAGCCGATAAATTATCTATGTTCTAGATAAATTCTCAGAGACAAGTTTCTAGATCGACCTGAATCTCGAGTTGTTCCCGATAACCTATATAGGCGAATCTCGAAAAAGGCAATACATGTAACATGTATATTGTGAAGATAAATAATATGTGGTGAATATGTAACACACATAGATATTAGGTAATAATAAGCACAACCTGAAAAATGTATCGTTTAGAGTTCGTAGTCAACCCCTTAGTCTACCAAATGAAGATGTGGGCAGTTAAGGGTTATCTGATACAGAAGGGAGTTTAGTTCTAACCAAGATATCCTTGAGATATTTGTTCTCTGTGATAAGAGGCTTAATCATTTTAGGTACGGTACATGGTTTTGATTGTCCTGTATTAGGAGACGCGCAAACCTGGTGCTAGGCTGATCATATTGTAATACAAAAGGAATAATGTCTACCCTAAAGCCTTTACCAGGTTCAAGGTTGAAAGCCAATTAATAGATACGTTTGAGGTGTTTTAATCCAATGAGGTCTCTCGCCAAGTGTTTCCGTTTGGTTTCCTCTTCAGAAGAAAAAACAGGAGTTTTTTCAATCGGCATAATTTCAAAATGATCTATGACCGAATGGCCAGGAAGGGAGAAATGTTGATCTATTGGGGAGGTAATCAGCCGTTATCTGATTGAACTCAAATGATTGTTGGCTCTAAGCCTAAAAGGATTTTTGGTTTCTCCAACATACTGTTTCAGACACTTTTTACAAATGATGAGGTAAACCACATTTTCCGAATCACAGTTTAAAACATCTGCCAAATGATAGACATTTATAGTTTGTTCCCCGACGAAGAAAGCCTTGCCTGGTATGTAATAGTTTAGCTTACATCTAGTCTTCATACATTTGGAAGACCCGTCTGACAACATTACAGGGTGATTCTGATGTTTTCGTACAGGTACTGATTCTGTGGATTGTCCTACATTATAACTGTTCAGTTTTCTGACAGTTTCAGATTTAATCTTGCGAAGAAGTCGCGTAGAACAGAACAGGCCTCGTTGAAGGAAGCGAGGGTGCTACTATTCCTATGAAACCTTGTTTATAGATAGTCAGGGCATTGTGTATAACACAGCAAATTTTACTACAAACCACACACAATATAGTGGATCGGCTTTGGGGCACGCGGGCTCTATGAGTGGAATAGTGTGGACAGTGTAACAAATAATGACATGGATCTTCGTTAGATAAATCAAAATATTCAAATCCTGGGGTTAGCCTCAAAATTGTACGTAGACTTAAACAGTCCACGGAGCGATCTCAATGCCATGTGCATGCGATATTAAAGTACTTGGGCTTTCCGTTTGAAATATAGCCTGTACTTTTGATTTAAACTGTGTCCCGGATTCCTGCCCGGGCTATAACGTCGTTAGTGATGGTTGGATGCATTTCAAATCTGAAAACTTATGACCAGAAAGTATGTCAACAGTCAAATTCAAGTCACCAGTTAAAAACTGCACTAGCTGAAACCCAGTTGACAATGTTGACAATTTGTCATTAAAGTTATTAAAAGATACACAGCTGTAAATACGTTTGTATTGTTGATAAGCGTTAGCGCATAGCAGCTGTCATTTCTCCGATTATGACAGATAGGAAAATGTATGAAAATGAACAAACCTGCTGAAATAGACGTCCTCAGTTATAGCGGATCTTATACCTATACTTGCGATAGTCAGGTACGATCGTCGATGGGATAAACGGGGAATTTATTTGTCTCCAGAATCGGTATAAGTTTCGAGGTAAATACTCCAAGTGAGGAAACGATGGGCGCAGTCATGTTGTTTGGAGCAAGGTATTTTGGGATTGGTGACAGAACTCTATAAATAGCGAGTGGCGAGCTCTGTGTTCGCCACTTTTGACCAGAAAGTATGTCAACAGTCAAATTCAAGTCACCAGTTAAAAACTGCACTAGCTTAAACCCAATTTGACAATGTTGACAATTTGTCATTAAAGTTATTAAAAGGTACATAGCTGTAAATACTTTTGTACCGTTGATAAGCGTTAGCACATACCAGCTGTCATTTCTCCGATTATGACAAAATGTATGAAAATGGACAAACCTGCTGAAATAGACGTGCTTAGATATGGCGGATCTTATATCTGGAATAAGACCCCTATTACAATTTCCGTTTTGTTAGGGTCGAATATAGTTCTTAAAATAAAACGTGCATTTTCTTCTTTATTTTTTCTCTCCAGTTGCA
>JAVFBZ010167548.1:0-16856 GCA_032466195.1 Katharina tunicata
TCTGCCATGTATGTATGTACAAATTGAACCTCTCGCGCCACCCAAAAAGTGGTCTTGAGCGAAATAAAGAATCTGAAGAATCTGATACATCAAAGTGTGTCTGAGCTGTGACAGCAGATTGACACATTTCCAATTAAAATTTCTGACATAATTTTCAGTTTTTAGTTTTTTAGTTATTAAAAAACTCTCCTTTGGCCTACAAATTTAATGTTGGAATTACTGGAAAGCCTCTAACTTGTACCTCTTGAGGAAAATATCAATTTTTTCATGAGATTCTGTGATAGTGCAAAATTCAGAACTTTTGAGTGCTTATGTTACTTTAAAAATCTAACTCTGGCCTGTTCTGGTCCGCAAAATATTTTACTGGTCCCAGAATAGTCATACAATACAAGAAGTTTTTTTTCTGTGTGGATTAACATGACTAAAACAAGATTGTCTACAATTGTTAAATTTGCTAAATACGTTTTTTTTTAATTCAACTAAATGGATGTATTCGAGCGTTATAAAAAAAATCAAAATTTGACCGAAAACGGCGTGGTATACAAGGAATGACTACTGCAGTGACTTCAACTTGTGTACATCCTGAAAACACCGTTCAGTCTGACTAGTGTACGAGTGATTGGGGCATTTAAACAACAACACTGTTCATTCAGGAGGTGCCCAAGATATTAGTATTTATTGTATATACCAAAGTTGGCGAAGAAAGCAGCATCGTTCAAGTTTACAGCCGCAAGCGGCTGCGTGGTTTTGAGTCAAAGCAGAGCGCAGCATTCGCGGCAACTGACGACTGCCGTCGGCTGTTGGCTAGTACAGACCAGTATGATGACACGCACAAACTATTCCCTTGACCAATGCTTCAATCGTTTTAACGACATAAACTCCAAATTCATTATGTTGCATTTCAGTATATTGCATTAGTCATCCAAAATTAAATCATTCATAACAATTGTTTTCTTTTAGGTCCGCGAACCATCCAATGACCTTAAACACGCGAAGCTACCTTTCAAAATTTAGCAACAACTCTCTGATGTTGACAACAACGCCACAAAACAATATTGCAATATTCATTACAGTGTTGCACAATTGGAATTGACACATTTCCATGAATGTTTGCGCATACCATTTACACAAATGGCATAAATGTAACATTACGGTGTGCTACAATGCTACGTCTGGATAGAGCTTGAGGTGTGGGGAAGTGTGATAGCACGCCTTAAAACAGAAAGCCTGCAAACACCTTACATTATGATTTTGAAATGAAAAACAAGAAGTATTATATTTCATTCAAATGTTTTCTAACTTCGTTCAATATCCCTGGCTTTACAACTTCTTTAGGCTGAGGAGTGCTGCAGTTTCACTGCTTCGACATGTTTTCATTTACTATTATTTTTTTTAATAAATTGCTACTTTAGTTGAAATAGTCGCGGACTCGAGAACTCGAGATTTTAAATCAGAATCTCGCGTTGTCGACGTCGACAACTCGACAACTCGAGATTTTAACTAGAATCTCGCGTTCTCGACGTCGAAAACTCGACAATAATTTAGATTAAAAAAGATATAATTTCCACCTCTGTAGAAATCATTTCGATATAATTTCCACCTCTGTAGAAATCATTTCTACTGAAGTTAAAATATCTCTACTTAAGTAGATATTATATTTACTCCAGTAGATCGCTGACTAATTTATTGACCTGGTTGTTTTTACGGGGTGGGTGAACGAAGATGGCTAATGTACAGACTTGTCATCAAGTAAATCCATTTATATCTACTTAGGTGAAAATATTGAAACTTAGGTAGACATAATATCCACCGAAGTTGAAATATTTTAACTTTGGCCTCCACGGATACAGTTCAATCGTTTGCATTGTTATTCTTACCGTCGTGAGCACATTGGACCCCTCAAAGCCACTTGGCAAAACAGTAAAGGCTCTACATACAATGTATAAATCCAGATACCCTACATGTACCTTTGAATTGAAATTGAATTGACGAAATGTTTGCCGGGGTGGGCTATTTGCCTACCTAGACTAAGACCCATTGTACACATTTCTGTTTACATCCAATGTAATTGGAACTAAGCGTGTTTACCCACTTAACGACAAATTTTGCAAACAAACTACTCGATTCGTACCATCTTACGAATGAGTTCATCTAAAATAACCTATTGCAGTCGCAATGAAAAACAAATTTACCTCCCGATTGGCTGCAACCAACATGCATCGTGTATTTTCAGATAATTTTCACACGATAAAACATGTTTTGTCATGTTACTTCCGTTGTAAGTGGAGTCATTATCATAAGAAGTGAGCAACAAACCGTGTTATTGTGTTAAGATTTCTGACACACGATATCAACCGGAAACACTCCGTGGTTTTTAATGAACTATTTGTTTGACATGTACTCAGCTATAATAGATCCGGATTGTGGGGATATTTACACATTATTTGTAAGAAGCTTTGCCACTTTGGAATTTGCCCTTTGTGCTATGGAGTGAATGAATTTATGGCGGATTAGCTTTATAGATTTGAAATAGCATCTATTAATATCGAGATTTGATTTGTTATATATGATATCCAGTGTAGAACACCAGTGTTATTGAAATTTAATAGAGCCACCGTAGCGGTCAACCAAGCATTATCACAAGGAATACACCAATTTAGTTGTTAACAGTTTGGTTAAGCTGAACAGAATATGTAAATTAAAATACCCATTTAAAATAAGGCAAAGCAGAACTGATACAAAACTGTTAACTACGCGCCCGGTCATGTGTAAAACGTGGCAATAGAAGCTACACAATGCACCCGTTTTATCCAGTTTCATTTTCCTCTCAGTCAGAACTCTTTACTTTTACTTTCTGTAACGGTTTTTAAACACTCTACTCGATTCGTTGCATATTACGTGTGTGTTAATCTGATATTACACATCTAAAATGGTAGCCATGGAAATCTATAGGAAAGCCGAGCGAAATTGGAATAAATATATTACAACAATGGGAGTTATTTTTGGCGTATATTGTGTATAGTTATCTGTCAATGATTTTCACTATTAAGTCGTCTAAGCGTTTCCAATTTCCGCTAAGACATGTGTTACAATATTTTATATCATTAACTTTCTGTTTAAGCGACAAGTTTTCCTTTAATATTTTGTGTGCTGGATTAGACTATATCGTTATTTTACGTGAATTTCAGTTGAATTTATATAATTTACATGATAATATTGAATATCAAAACGCTTATATGGTATGCTTTTAAAAACAAATTCGGTTGAGAGATTAGGTTTATCAAGGATTTATTTCACAATTTATAGGCTATAAATATATATATATATTTTTGTCTAGAGTAATCACACTGATACAAGGATATCGACTTATTAAAGTCGCTTCATTATCTCATGTTTTATATTATTTCTCAGAGACAAGTTCTAACATCTAAATATATTTATATAAATTTTTGGGAAGAGGAACATTCACTTTTAAGTATCAGTCAATAGCCTGTTGAAATTATCCAACCCAAAAATAAATTCTTATAACTGAACACTATTTTGCACAAATATAACACATATTTGGCATTGCTGTTCAATATGTGCCAGACAATTCAATTCGATCAACACATAAATATCTGTTATACTGGCTGAGCTGCTAGACATTGTCGAAAAAATGCTGATCAGAGAATAAAACGTGTTGTCAGATAGTTTCGCTATAACATAAACCTTGCATATGATTTGGAAGCGCAGGACGAACCTGGAAAGCTTCGACGATTTCTTTATGAACTGATTGTTTGACCAATACTCAGTCACCCTGGATGCCTGGAGTCGATCGAGTATTTGTTTCGCATGTAAGAAGGTGTAACGCCATCCATGTGAAAGCTTCTCCAGATATGAAGGAAGCCTCCATTGTGTAGAGGTCAAGTTAGCACAAACAATTAAGGCGCGGTTATACGGGTATCGCAAAGGTGAACTCAAACGATTCAGGACTTGTCCGCACTGGAAATGGGTCACTGTAGTTCACGATTTAATGGAAGTTTGCGGTAACACGACACGTTTGTCCTCCCTGATAGCAAGTGTTGCATAAATATGGAACACTGTCATCTAACACAAGCGAGCGACGATACAAATGAAAACGTCACGTTATTCCAAGAAAGCCACGTAAAGTAGAACATGACGTGTAGTGTTTACAAACACAAAAAGGGGGATTAATTCTGCTATGATTTTTTTGTTAGAAATAAATCCGATCTCGATAAGAGCCAACTCAGTCCAGCACTGTAACAGCGGCTCTAGTTTTATAGGTTTGCTTCTAAGAGAGATATCCGAAACAATTTTCGCACATCGAATCAATATCGAATATGTAAGGGAAAACTGAAATTCTGGTGAATACCAACAGACTTAGTCACGTGGTAAGCATGTATTTAAATGTCTTTCGAAGAAGACAAAAACATAAATTACTTCTTTTTCACATCTGTCCCATGCCATAAAACCACATATTTTACTTTGATCAGATCCAGACTATAGTACTGTTCTGTGTTTTTAACCCAATCCAAACAGCATATGTAGAAAAAATTGAACGCTTGCAAAAAAGTTTATCATATTTTTATGTTTTAAAACAAATTATGGCTTTAACAGCTACAGTTATGAAGAGTTGAATTTACATTTAAAACTCCCCTTTCTTAAAACAGATGGTTGTTGTTAGACTCTTTCTGTACAAAACAATCCATGGTCTTTATAGCCTCATGGACTCTTTTTACAGTATTAACTTTTACGCACCTTTAAGAAGCGTTAGATCTTTTCCCACTTTTAACACAGTCGAAGAAATGCTCACAACGTCCGTACTATTGTCTGAATACAAAACAATTTCAATCATATACAATCAAATTTCTGATTGACATTTTCCTCTCTGGTGTACAGAGATTTATTATTTGTATTATTTTTCTTTGTTGAATTCTGCACTTCTGACAACTACTTCAGTCACGGAATAACACCCACACAATAGATTGCGGTTTATTTATTTATTTTTTATTTAATTGACTTCAATCTCAAACAGGATACAGTCCAGTTTGCATGAGTTGATAACTAATGGTATAACATTAGTAAGAAACAATAACAGCAGTTAAATAATATACAGTGATAAAATCAAATCAGAAAATATACGATTGCCGTGATGGAGTAAGCATACAATGACAAACATATTAAACGAAATTCCGTATTGGATATTGGAAATTCCGTATTAAAGCTGGTAACATTTACTTTAATAGGAAAGATTTGAGATTGTTTAATTTTGTATTATTTTGTGCCGTATTTGTCATATACCAAATGTGTATACAAAGTGTATATACTCCCCGAAAATTTACATGTAATTTATAATCGAGGCTTGCTCGAGACTTTAGCCCACAAATGATTGATATTGATTTTCACCGTTTCAAACTCGTGGTGTTACCTTAATGTACCATTGGGATCAAACTTCTGTTTGACATTAAAATAACAATGGGAAACACCTGATTGGTTATGTGCTGACATCTCGCTGTATTATTTTGTTGTTTATACTAAACATTTGAAACGTCATATATCTTCCCATATATATATACGAATCAATTTAGCACATGCTGGCTCTCTATCAAAAATGTAGGCCCGTCGCCCAACGTTTTAAGAATGCCACAATCGATAGATTAATAGGGCCGTAATTGTTTTATCGACATCCATGTTAAAAAATAAGATAAAGTTGGCTTGGGCTAATTTGTAGTCGCGTATAAAACTTTGCCAAAAGGTTAAATATAGCGGCGAGACTGCTTTTAGTGGCAATGATGTAGAAGTTATTGATTTCAATTCATCCACCATTATTAACTACTACTTAGCATCACCTTGTCGTATATTTAACGGAAAGAATTGATCACGTAGATTATTCTCTTGGCGGGTGGTTTATAGACCGGAAATGTAATTCGTATGATGGTACCATTGAGCTCCAGCCGCACGAAAGCAGAAGATATTATAAAGCATTATGTTTGGCCGAAGCTAAATGTCATAAAGCCATGACCCGACTCATTAAAAATAAAGCAAATATACCGTCTGCTACGCACTTTACTCAGCTACGGGAACTAGCCATTTGCTTCTCAAAATCGACTATGAAAAGCCTTTTAAGGTCACCAAAATGTCCTTTGCGACGATAGGGTTGTGCGGAATACGCACTTAAAAAAGCTGATGCACCGTCGTTCTATTGTAAACAATCTGAAAAGGGTAGCCAGTTGATTTCGGTCAACACATGAAGAGTAGAATAAAGACTGTTTTACGATATCTACGCTGCTACGATGATAGCAAGAGTTACGATGTACGATGCCTGGGCACTTTATCATTGGGTCACGACATTATACTCGATAGGGCTAAGCAACATGATCATTTGTGACCAATCTGAAAGTCGATTGACCCCCATGTGTAAAAATATGCTTTATTAAAAAACATTGCATATTTTGCTTAGATCTAACTTATCGTGTGCAATAAAACGTAAGTGAAGTTAGGTATGTGATTTATGTAATTACCTGTAGCCGCTGCCCCTCGGTTATATATATTGGGCAGGCCAGACAAACAGTACGCAAAATAATGTACAGTCATAAATTTGACATAAGAAACATTAACACTCTTCGTCCAATAGAAGCTCACTTCAATCTACCGTCTCATTCAATTTATGCCTTTCAAGTGTCAGTTTTAAAACAACAAAACTTCAAAACCCAGATGGAAAGAGAAACAGTTGAACCAAAAATAATACATAAACATGATTGTGTTAACCAAGCACTAAATATAGACAATGGTTTTATGACACACTACAGAGATTAACCTTATCTGTCCCCCTATAACAATGTTCATCCTTTTCTGTTATTTTCTCAGCTTGATACATGTTTTGTTTTATATAAAGCTAGCTTGTGGTGTTCACCTATGACAAGTGACTCACACCCATATTTTAAAAAGTATTTGAGACTTCTCTCCACACCTGAAGAAGTCCACTGGATGTAGAGGAAAGCTTGTCCATATTTATAATATCTTTTATTTACTTTTGTTAGTCTATGAGGTGCAAACTATACCTTCCTTGGCTACTTGTAACAATTATAACATTACGGGATGTCATTACATTACGGGCGTCTACACAGCTCGTCAGCACAATTCTTCAGCAAAACACCAAACACTTTATATGGACCAATAGCTTTATTACATTCAACATATTTGAATAATGTGTTAATTATGAAAAACATTATCCGATACCTCATCCAGGTGAGGAAATATAGCATTATCTATGTCCTCTGTGAAACATGTGAAAACAAATCCCCATATACATTTGCAATTCCATCAGGTTCATTTGCACGTTTATCATCCAAATGCACTTCTGTCGGGACAGATCCAGTTATATTTTTAGATTTTACTTGTCCCCAGAATCGCTTTATGTTCTAGATTCGATTCGTATTCGGAAAACTACGTCATTCAGAGAATTCAGCATAAGTAATTTCTCGCTGTTTATATTTCCTGTATCAGCAGGACTCTTCCAGGAGGCAAATACGGTCTCCTTCACACCATGGAGGGAATTTTTTGTTTGCCAGTGGTTACCCTCGGCACATCGTCCTCTAGTGCGGCAAATAAGAAGTCGTTTATATCATCCCATTGTTCTAAAAGGAATCAGGAACTACATGAAATAGTTCTTTTCAAATTTGCAAAATCGGCCTTTCTATAATTAAACAGAGGTTTATTATTTCTTACAGGTGTCGAGCAACGATCCAATCTACAAGTCCTGTCCAGAAATTGACGTTGAAAGAAAGAAATAATTGTTTTACTTTGATAATCAGACGACGTATGTTGTTCCTGGAGAAGTTGCTATTGTAGCATCTGTATGGTAGCCTGAAGGGCTTCTTCTGATACCATCGTGAATTGTCGTTTGGTCATCTTAACCATATTTGTTTCGTCATCTTAACCATATTTTACAAACTCTACCAGAGTTGTCGCTCATTACACTCTCTTCTATCTCTCAACGTCTAAAAAGATGTCCCAAAGCACTGGCAACATGAGCACACTTCCGTAAATGTATTGGTCTGTCATTTAATTGCTACGCAGGTAAAGTACCCTTCGAAGCCTTGATTCTACCGAATAGAAGATAATTTTCCGCTGAAGTAAATAATACACATTTAGAAATTAATTTAATGCACGACTTTGTGCAGTTTATTGTTGTTGCAGAACAATTTGACATTTCACATAGAGAGAATTTCTACTTTCGAAAAATAGCCTTATATTGTCAAAGAAATATTGTTTTACTGTAAGCAAAGATAACTCTGATAGAGATTGCAAATTGTCAAGTAATGGTCCATGGGAAACAACTCTTGTAAGTAACACAGTAAATAAGCCGTATGAGTCATGTTATGTTTTACTACTTTGGTAATTCTGTTTTAAATTTTAATTAACAGCTTTTTACTATACTCGTTTTTAACAAAATATATTGCCGTAACTTTGATCCCACGACGCTGGAATTTCAACTTTATCAAGACTATATTTTCTCGTTGAGTACGGTATTATGCATGGTACCTACCATGCTCAAGAATCGAACGTTTTCCGTTGAGAACGGTAGGCGTACTCAACTTGTTTCATAACAATCGATTTAGAGCATGGTTTCGGAGTCCTTGAGCAGACTCAATGACTTTTATAACTCGGCCCCAGTATGGTCTGCGAACCGACGTTTGATCGTGGCCGCCATGTTTGACTGACTGAATGTGTGAATTCAGACGACAATATTTTATATAGGGTTGTTAGGTAAACGCACGCGACGCCGTGGGTATATGGAAAATATACCTCGCCTGTGCAAAACATTCCCCACGTGTATGTTAAACACTGTACTGTACATCTCTTGCATGGACCAATCATAAGCCTAGAATTTTCTCTGAATGGTGATAGTATCCAAAACCCTTCCAAACGAATGATATTATTTAAATCTATGCAATTACATTATATAATTCATAATTAAATATATAGATGTAAAAAATGTAAACGTAGGTTGAACTCACCATGGACAATATTTCATCTTTTTCAAAGAGCTGTCTATTTTACTCAGATATTAACAATTCGTTAAAATATGAATACCTAAACTTAAATCACTACCCAGGTTGAATTGACCAAACCACTCAATAAAAAAGAATGCATTATACTAACCAATGTAGCACATACATTTTCACCGGGGTTGTAATATTAATACCCAGTCGGAAATATAAACATCTGGGTAGAAAGAAATATACCGGGAATACTATGGGCATGGTTTTTCTCATATATGAGACGAAATATTTCCCTTTTAGACTTAGATCCAACAATTATTTGTCTACAGCTGATACCTCTAACACACTATAGAGGCTTTTAACCTCAGACATATCATATCGTACAAGGAAAACAAAACTATCAAGGACTCGTTGTTTAAGTCGAAAGTACCTTTGATATCAAATAATTCATAACTGTTCTAATCTTCTTTGATAGACTAATGCGTTTATTACAAGCTCTAAAAGACACTCTTTTCGAATTATGTTTATTTAATCATGTACCTAAATATTTATGTGTGCTACATGTACATATACTCGCCACTTATGTTCTTCTCGATTTACCTGTTATTACCTTTCCTCGAGATGCACCCGCAGGTCCCCGAAACAACTCAATATTAAGATCTCTCTATAAACTTATATCTATGACATTTATTGAGTTTATTGACCAGATTTCACTATTTTCCGGTTGTCATTTTAAAGAGATATGCACCTATTATATTGGCCCGAAAGTCAGAAGAACGGAGAACGAGCTATTGTAAAGACCGGTACTGAATTCAGTGGTTCATATAAACAACGGCTTTAACAGTATAGTAACAAATTGTGAAATATCCGCTTTTTAATGTTGATATTTAACGGGTTTTATATCCCAAAATATGAGCTAAAATGTGTATAAAACATTAACATGTTATCGTTCTCCATAGACGCTGGGGCCAATATATTACGGGAATATCTCTTTAACATTACAGATGGAATATTGTGAATCTGGTCGAAAATCGGTGGTCTTGTTCTTTAGTTGGACAATGTTGGACCTCCAGCACAACGTCACCTCATCCCTATGGCTTAACTGAGTATGGTAATTGTTAACGGATACATTCGAAAGAAAATGAGAGCTACAAAAAATCCAACTTCGATCCATATCTCAGAAAAACAATAAAACCAATCCCTAAAATGATGTTTTGTTGCCTGGTTTCGCTGTGCCAATTAAAACAATATAGGTGATGGACATCCACCCAATATGTGTGTGATTGGGGTTTTACGCCTAATAAACGTTATGTCATTCCTATTAAAAAAAAAAAACTGAATGATATTGGCAAAATACAAGGACGCAACATGAAATGGCTCGAGGAAAGGACTCAAAACAAGACATCATGAATAAAAACAGCTTACTGGTGTATCTTAGTTCACAGAGCATCAACGATTTGGAAATAAATTGAACATTTAGTCTATGTCAGAAATTGTTTTCTGTAATATGCACTAGGCACACGAAAGCTACACTAGCCCCCTAAACTGACACAATTTGTTCATGATAAAATGCCAGAAATTATAATTTTGTATTTTTATTCACTATTGTTCTGTTTTTTAAGGACAACGAAATTGTATTCCAAAATTTCATTCGGAACAACTGTAATTATACTATTGCCAAATATATGTTTATAAATGAAAGAAAAGAAAAGTTAGCATGCTAGGCAGAGTCAAGGTTTTGAATCCTCGTAGAGGCGTAAAAGCTTTATTTCTCTGCATTTAAATAATTTATATTTTAGTTCAGTTGTAAATCATGAACATAAAAAACATAGGCATCAATAAATACATATTATTATTATAATTTAAGTAATCTTGAGATACAATCACCCGTGCAAACTTGGGAATTGGGCATTTTTTTGAATTTTTTGTTTTAAAAAATGTCACGCTACTGAACAAGGTATAGATAAATGCAGCAGCCCTTATCTCTCCTCATTATAAAAGAAGGGCTACAGCTAATATCAACCGATAGTGTGAACTGTCAACTAGTTAACCCGCCCATCTAAAATGCAATCCATTGTAAGATAAATGTTTACTTGGTGAAGGAGAACTATTTTTGCAAAGGTTGTGTTTCAATGTGAGCCATAGTGGAGTTTAAACTCGCATCGAACTTATCGTCTTGGATATTCTTACCTTATTGATTCACCACATTTGTTCTCTAAAATCAAACTCTTATTAGATTTTCTTGAAGTCTCTGTTGCTTAACCAAAACAACACTAGATCATAATCTATCCAGAAACTTGTCTCTTAAAATGTACATAGAACATGAAGTGATATATCGGTTTTAATTAGTTAATATCCCGTGCCAGTGATATAACTATTTACAAAAATGTGTGTGTGCGTGTGTGTATTCTACTGTTTAACTCATACGACTACCCAGCTGAATGCATTATATTAATGTCACAACGTTGTTATATATGTTGAACCATATAACTCAGTTTAAAGGATTTCGCGCTCTAATTTATCGTTTACATTACCCGGATGACTAATAATATTCATTCTTATATCTTCACACCATTTGGTTGACATCACATGAAGGTCACAATTATGCGTAAGAAAGAACATCTGGTAAGATAGCCGATTTCAAAAATCACCTAAGCTCGAACCGTCGGTTGAAGAAAAAAAAAAAAACCAGCAAAGTATATATCTAACAATATTTATTATGAACGAAATACAAAAACACGAATACTGAACAATAAATTATCTGTACACATATTTACAATGAGTATGTTACTTACAATTGACAGTATATTGGTATATTATCAAATACAATCATCTCATGTTCTATATAAACTCTCAGAGACAAGTTTCTAGATAGACCTCAATCTCGAGTTGTATATATAGATATAGGATATATATATATATAGGTAAAGGCTGCAAGTCTTTCTCTACGGTAAACATATATACTCAGTCGGTTAGAGCGCTGGCCCTGCCATCCAAAGACCGGAGTTCGAATCCCAGTGGAGGCAAGCAACATTTCCTTTCTCTACATTTATACAACAATATATATATTTATATAAGATATATGTATATTCCTAATTTGTCCATAACATGAAGATGATTTATCGGTTTTATTTAGTCGATATCCCTGTGCCGTGTTATTACTCTTTACAAAAATATATATATATGTATTCTGCTCTTTTGCACATACCCCGCTGAAGGCATTAGGCTAATGCCGCTACATTGGTACATATGCCGAACAATAAATTTCATTTGAATGGATTTAGTGCTTTGATTTTACAATTTTACTTACAATGTAATTGAGTTTAACAAATAGTTCAAAAATGGCTTGTTATGCGAAAGCTTGTAATTTATATTATTCAAAGTAGGTCACTTAATTATTTCAAAACTATACTTTTTTTCTATGAAAAGTAACAACATGAACGACAAAAGAGGATCAAAAAATTATTAGTGGCAGAGCACACATTTCCTTAAAAAATTGTGTTATACCAAAAGGGACAACCTAATTGTGGCATCCAAATGTAGGATACAGACAAAACTCAAACATAGTATAATGTTAACGTCAAATAACAAGATTATTAAAATATTATCCCAAACCAATGGTTGAAAGGAAACACCATCGACACCATTGGCAAAAAACTGACGTTACAGAACAATGTCAGAGGGAAAACATGAGCACCAGTGGACAAGTAACTCCAATCATCAACTGCTTCTACGTTTTCCGAATATTTTAGTTTAATCTTTTGATTGATTTTATGGTGCAATCTATATTTACTTTACCAGCACACAACACTTACTGCTGTTGAACGTCAAAGTACTTGCAATTGAATATAATTGGAATAGTCAATCAAGCGCTAGACATGCAAATGGAATTTTGGGTGATTCATATCGTCACTCACCAAAATGTTCTGATATTGGGACTGCAAACTATTATTTAGTTGCTTGGCTGGATACACTGCTTGTTTTCTCTTTGCGCCTGGTAAAGAACTGGGTGATTGCCCGTCGACTTTCAGCTGTTAGGAGACAATACACGAACGGGTTGATTCCACTCCCGAGAGCTACGACTGTGGTTCGAAGCCGCAGCACGGCATAGCTGGGCGTGAATCCTACCAGCGCAATAACTAGCGTGGGCATTGCTGTGGTGAACAGGGTCATGATGAGGATAAATTGTGTCTTCACGTGACTCACTTGACGACTCAGAAATTTTCTCTGGACCTCGTTTTTACCGGAGCTATCTGTAAACCCTTCAGATAACTTACGGTAGCCTTGGTGAATTTTGTAACATATCAAAGAGTAACACGCAGTAAGGGATGTCAGTGTAACCAATACAGTGTAAACAAGAAGGGGCTCCAACAGTCCGTGGTCTTCAACTAACGTCTTCCCACTTGAAAGCAATGTTGCGTTATCAACGCTCAAACTGCTAGACTCATTGAAGTCTTGACCACCAGCTATATCCACCTCTGTTTGCGTTAATCCGTCCAGGGACCACGAACTTTCCACCATGCTTACAGAAGAGTTCGTTTCAGAAGAGTTTAACGTAGACACGTAATACATTGAAGGGGTTTTCTGTATGAAGAGTATGAAAGATACAGTTAGTATATCCGGAACCGCTAGCATTACGACCATTATGCGTTTTCTGGGGTGTCCGAAAGGATTGAATATTCTCCAGCAGCGAAAGAGAGCAATGACAGCCAACGTGACCAGAGACGTGAACGACGTGAAGGCGAAAACTCTCATGCTAACTATCCTATTTAAGTAAAACAAAATACTTCTTAAATTATAACCGATATTATTACGTAAGTTGAAATAGCCACAGAGTTCCAATAAAGTGCCAATGGGTGCGTGAACAATGCAGATAAGCAAGTCCACGAAAGCCAGATGAATATAAGCGATTGAGTTGACGCCTTGTGTTTTAAATGAACGAGCTTTTTGGCACATTGCTACAATGTTACCTGGTATACCAATTAGAGAAGTAAGGAGAAGTAAAGTGACTCTCAGAGCAACAACCGCTACGTCTTCGTAATCCATCGGACCTTCTGGTGCTTTGATGAAGACGCTATCTAACAACCTGCAAATAGACATAAATAAAACAAATGAAACTACATGTAACTACTTCTATGTGGAGCATGCATTGTCCAGCTTATGTTCATGTTTCCTGTATATTATGCACGATTCTTCATGAGATCAAACATCTGGATTTTTTATTAATGCCTTAATGTCGCTCGAAAACGTTCGACTGCAGCGCCACAACATACCCTTGAACACGGTATTGAGCACATTCAATCTCTTAATTAAACCTTTATAGGTTGTAATCTGATATTTCCACGAGCATTATCTTTCAGAAAAAGGTCCCCAAAAAGCACATGTTAAATTCAACAATATTAGTAAATAGATTGATTTCAGAGTAAACCAACTCTACATGTGAATAGACTATTGATACTTCCGTTTTCTTGGTACGGTTTGGTCTAGGACTGGATTTTAACCTAGGCGGACCTGGCACAAAGTGTCTTCTAGTCCCATTCTTTAGATAAATTTTGAGTAATGTGGAATATGTTCATAGTGATTAAAGAGCCCTGCACTGGCTCAGTAGGTTGAGTCTATAATTTTCCCCGTCACTATACCAAGTAAAGGTTTAAATCCATCTGAAGACCTTGCGTAGGTAAGGGAAGGTTTTTTTGGTGGCTGCCAAGATCGCAGGTTGGTGTAAACACATGTATCTTCCCGATTTCCCACCGTAAATTAAGCCGTCATATCAGTGAAATACCCTTGTTAACTAAACTAAACACTGTACAGTTTCATATAAACACTATGACTGTTTCTAATCTCTCTGCATTATAATTATCTTACAGATGAGAAGAGAAGGCTGGCGTTCTATGCTGGAAAAGTGTACATAGCTTAAACTATTATACTTCTCCTCATGATTTTTCGATCATTTTCATTTTCACGGGAAAATGGACCCTTTGTGCGTATTCATATCTGTAGATTATTTCGGGAGTTCTGTGAACTTTAACTATCAGAGCCGTTTTAGTGGACTAAAAATGTCATTTTACATCTGTGTAATATAAACAACTGATCCACTGTATCAATACGTTATTTGTGATATACTTTAAATACATGTGTGCACTTTTGACAATATTTCTGGCATTTTATCTTAGTTCATAAGGACTTGTTTCATTATGCTCCTACGCAATGGTTATTGATACATACATTTACTACAGACCAGTATACCCGCTGCTAAAACAAGGCCGATTTTCCCGCGATTGCCACAAGAGGACACTATTCCAGACTGTGCAATCAAATGCCAGTATTCGCTGTTTCCACAAAAAAAAACTAAATATTGACACTGGTTTATTACCGAAAAATTACCTCACGGCTGTAGACTTGGAGGAAGTGGAGGGACAAAATGAAATGCGTAGATGTGTCACTAGACGAAAACGTAAATCAACAAATTTGTAGTATTTTTGGAATTTGAGGAGTTTAAATGTTCTCAAGATCAAGTTTTATTCCAAATACATTTTGTAGCCATTAAGTACAATTCAGTTTTCAACGCTGATTAAACTTTGGGATTAATATGAGACAGTTTTATTAGTACGTCTTTCAGTCTTGTGCGCTACTTGCATGAGGCTTTGTCAATTTGCTGTCACATATGGACCATGCTTTGATGTACCGACGTTACTACAAATCAACGGTTATTAGCCCCGTCCCTTAAAAGATTGAAAATGCTGACACGTTGCATAAAATGCCATACATCACGGTGAGATCAAAGTCTGTGTTGACACAAGGAAAGATGGCCAGTCATCTTTACGTTGAATTTGAAGTATGGCATCATTTCTTCTGGCTCGAACAAGCCTTGTGCCCACTGTCATTTTTTTTTGTATTTCAACAGAACGGTTTTATATTTTATGAAGACACTTTTACAATAGAGCCAATTAGATAAATTCTAATGAAAACCCTCATATTGTGTCCGTTTATAGGATTTATATGATATGATTAAGTATACATAACATGTTGCTTCCTTGTGGCCAAGCCGGTCATATACACCGACGAAACTTGTAATCAAACGTACCAAATAACGAGAAAGGGGAAAGATGTATATTCAAGATTATATTCCCCGCGATTAGTTTAACCTTGATCCGTGGCCTTTGATACCTCGTAAGCAAACTGCAAGCCAAACACGCAACTGTAAAACGCAATTTGATTGGCCCCTGTCGTCCAGTCTGAAGCAATCGCAGGTTTGTTTTAGCAGCGGTTGTACTGTATCAACAGCCGCTTTAGTATGACTTGATCAGCAGTGTAACGTGGTTTAAAAACAGGATTGCGATATCGTTAACTATAATCAAATCCTGCGTGATTTCTAAAATCCAATTGAGAAGATGATACCAGATGTGTTCAACCACACTCGTGACATTGCATTTTACAAAAAGAGGTTCAATGTATTCGACAACTTTTTGGCAGAAAGTACAAAGATTATCAGATTGTCAGGCAGGTCTTCCAAATGTATGAAGAATAGATGTCAGTTAGACACTTACATACCAGTGAGGGCTTTCTTCGTAGGGGAACAAACTACAAATGTATATCAGTTGGCAGATGTTTTAAACTGTGATTCTGAAAATGTGGATTACCTCATCACTTTCTGGCCATTCGGTCATAGATCATTTTGAAATCATGCTGATTTTAAAAATTCCTGTTGTCACTTCTGAAGAGGAAACCAAACGGAAACGCTTGGAGAGGGAAGCTCATTGGATTAAAACGCTTTAAACGTTGTATCCATTGGGTTTCAACCTTGAACCAGGTAAAGGCTCCAGGGTAGACATTATTCCTTTTGTACTACAA
>JAVFBZ010167559.1:3682-16853 GCA_032466195.1 Katharina tunicata
ATTGGACGTTACGAATGAGGGCAGCAGACGAATTTCTCTATAAGACTGATGTAAATAGGAAAAAACAATCTTTTATTTAATTCTACTCTGTATGTCCAACACCCGGGCATCTGCTGTAAGTCTAGTGTAAATTTGCGCAGAAAATGGTACGGCTGGTTTGCGAAGATTTACTTATTTCATCAGGTCTAGATTTGCCTTAGTTATTTTTTAAGACTAGATTTAGCAACGCACATTAAAAATATGAAAGCGTAAATATGTTTTAAACATTATCTCAGTCACAAGTTTTGAAACCCTACTTTGAGAAAAAAAAACATCTATAAACCAGCAACAGCGAAACAAAAACCGCAAAGAAAATAATTGGTTTATTCTTTTGCAATTTGTGATTATTCTTATTTTGAAAAGGACAATTTATTTTTTTAAATTATTCAGTTAGGTAATTTAACACGGAGATGAAATGTAGGAAAATAAGAGGTTATTGTTCAAGGTAGGTAATAATGGTGACCGGTGCATCAAACGGCTTTCACATATTATGGTCACTGTTTTCTCCACAACCTCCACGTCATGAAAAATGGAATAACAGATTACCGAATAATAGAAGCTGGAGTGTCAAAAGTTCTTTTTCTGTTATTATAAAATATTATATATTGGTAGTCCGGGTTAAACGCATTGCTTCAAAACATGGGTGTTACCAACAGCCTCTGAGTGTAAACCCTAATGGGTAAAGTTCAATTTTGTAAATTGTATTGACCTGTTGAACTGTGTAAAGTTTTATTTGATTGAAGTAGATAACTTAACAGAATATATTACTGTTTTCAACCAATGGTTTTGTATATTACTGTCACCTTGTTACCCCTTCTCTAGCCGCTTTATTTCTTTTAACAACAACATGCCCATCTGTAAATGCAAAATTATGATACGTTTATGGTTTGTGAACCCTTACTGTTATGTTGTATTTGGACTGATATTAAAAGACGCCGTGATCAACGGTATTTCACTTATATGACGGCGGTGTATTCCAACAAAAGGCAGCGACTCTAACACAACCAAAAAATGTAATGTCACTCAAGTGTTATCACTGTTAGAGAGATAATGTTCCTCCAGCGCTGAGAATGACAGCATGAATATAATCTAGGTACTGAAAATAAAGATATAATCTGAGAGTAAATGCCACAAGAATGGAAATCATAGGAAGTGCTATCCTCGTGAAACCCTTTTTTTATTGGACCAATAAAGCTCACAAATGCCGCATTTGCGTTAATTCAGAGTTCACGATACTTCGTCAAATTTTAAATGCACCATTTCAATGATATTTGAAATTTTCAACCATGTTTAAAAGTGCGTTTTATTGCCTTTCATGAACAGCATTTGGCATGGCAGCTTGCGGGATGGGCGGCCATTGTTGGGTGGACTTTGACCTGGTCAGTACTGATATTTGGGGGATTAAAACTGCTCGGTCATCTCAGAGTCAACGAAGAAATGGAAAGGAAAGGTAATATTTACAATTGGTGTCATGTACTTAATAAAGGCCAAGACATTTATGAGTTGGCCCTTCTGCACAAACGTCTTTCTATATAACGCGTGCTTATCAATTTGAATACATATTTTTGTTAAGAGTAATCACACTGGCACAGGCATATCGACTAATTAAAACCGATAAATCATATGTATACCACTTCGATTGTATATATCCCAGTCGATTCGAATTTGTTTCCATACATAGCCACAACCAATCACATGCCATTTTTGTATTAAATTATTTTAAGAGTTATGTTTGTACCAACTTACACTATAGTGTTTGCACCTGTAAGGCCACAGCTCATTGGCTGTTGGAGTAAGCATAAGTATATATCTTGCATATCTTATTATTGAAGCCATCGGTGATGTCATTCTCTTTTGGGGTTATATGGCAGTCTTTTTCAGTCGATTTTGATATCCACCATTGATTAGGATTTAACGCCGCACTGGAGGTTATTTCTTGTTTTCGCGTTCCAGCCCAATGGGTGATGGGAACCTCCCTTCACAATAATATACATTTATTTGATACCTTTGTATGCTCTATTATGACATCGCCAGTTCAACACATACGGAAATATATTTTTTGTGTTCAGTGTATGGCATATTATTATACACCCAACTGTCCATCCCTGTCATATTATGTACAAACTACAACTGTCCAATATTCCGTGATATTGGACAACGATCTTTATGACGTGACACACATACCGGACTACTTTTGTTTGTAAACAAGCAGACGACATCAAATGATGGCTAACGAAATTATGTCAACAGATTACTTTGAACTTACCTTCAAGTTCGACTTTACTTTCTGTCACATCTTCTCGAAATTACAGTAGCCTTTCGGTGGGGCAGTATTTAACAATTGCACATTTAACTTCCAGTAAAATTGAACATTCAGTCATCCTTTTAACGTTCACTCCATGTTGGAAATGATTCACGTGGTCTACTTCGACCTTTTTTCTTTTTATATAAATGCGCGTAGCCGCTGGACGCACATATAATTCCGACGAAGAAAAGAAGTTTAAACAATTTTTCATCGTTACAAGCTGGCGTTGGTCTTTATATTTTAAATTCCTTTTTACTTTTGTTTAGTGAGTGTATAGTCCTGGCGCTGGGAAGCGACTCGCAAGCTCGTCGCTTCCCGGGGCGCCAGGACTCGTCCATACAGACCCATACAATCCAATAACCTATAAACATTGTCGAAGTATATAGAATATAACGAGTTCTCATGGGAACGTCACTTATATTAAGACTTTGTCGGAGAAGACCGAGTACACAAACTTCGCAATCCTCAATGCACATAACATAGTTATTGAAGATAGGGCAAAAATGTAAAAAACAGAAATCACTTTGAAAAATATACGAATTTCATTTCGCCATGAAAAATTCGTTGAGAAAATTCTGCTTACTAGTTTCTTGAGTTGGTCTGTGGTCATAATTCATATTTTTTCTTTAGGTTTGGACATTCCTAAGCACGGTGAGCCAGCTTATCCTGCCGACGCCTATGGCCATGGATGGGGAGAGCAGGGAGACTCGCTAGCCACCATGGCGGGTATGTCCATCGTACCCAAAGAGAAAGGTAAGTGTTAATACTGATTCTTCAAGAACTGTTACCTTGTGCCATAAAAGTATAATATGAGTCAATGTGTTTTATTATTATGTAAATGTGGATAATGATAATTAGACAAAGAGAGACAGAAAGTTCCAAAGTTTTAACTGAATGAGCGCTCGTAGGGAGTTCATGTTTTCTACACTTGTGCCGATGTGAGGGTAAATCTATTGCCAACATTAGTGTAAGGGAAATAACTTAATAATATTTAAAACAAATTAGAAATAATGGAGAAAAAACGTTTACTGTATGTGCAACTTTTTCAACAGCTGACGCATTATTGCGACGTCGTAAACTGTCTCGGCCATCAGGCAATGCCGAGATTGATGCTAAAAACCAGAAAGAATTATCCACGGATACGTCCAAAGATAGCGGCATCAATGATGATGTGGAAAGAAACTAGATGCTGGTTTGTGGGAATTGTTTAACCGAGCGTTTGAAGATGTGGACAGGTCTTATTCTTTTCAAAAAGAAGATATAGTGAGACAAAATAAAAAAAAGACCTCCAGATATATTCAAAAGACGAAACATAACCTCAAAAGTCGAGTAATTGGTTTAATCAAACGATTTGGAAAGGACTGTTTGCGTGATCTGAATTTTTTAAACGATTTGCATCATCAAGTTTCACAGACAATGGTTGGAATGCGAATGCTAGACAGTTGACACCTTCCTGTACAATACGTTCAGATTAAATAGCCTATGTTATGTTATTATAAGAATAATAGTTATCCTACAATCATTTTTATTGTTAGACATACATCCACATTTCACAATATTGTTAAAAACATGAAAAGTGAATATGAAGCTATTGTTATAAGCTATTATATAAGTTATATATAGATGATGCATAGGAGCATTGCAAATCTCTGATATGCGGCCATAAATCGAGTTGCGCTTTTGACATCGAAAAAGCTATTGTATTAAACGTTTTACAAAGTTTTATGCCGCCACAAATATATATTTAGATATTATTTTATTTTTAGAGGTAAAATGTTAACAAAATAACTTGCTCGTATGAATAACATATTAATCCAATCTGGGAGATATAGCTCTATGTCATCTCAAAAGTATGTAATAAAGCAAAGAAACAACTCCGAAAAAGATAGGGACATCATGATTGACTCAACGTTTCGGTTTATTAACCAAACCATCACCACCCCTGATGATGGTTTGGTTAATAAACCGAACGTTTAGTCAATTTTAAATGCCCTATCTTTTATCGGTCTCCTGTTTGGTTAATAAACTGAAACGTTGAGTCAATCCTGAATTCCTATCTTTTTTCGCAGCTGTTACTTGTTTTATTACGTAAAGCTTCTCAGTGATAGTCATTTCATAATTATGTTAAGATAAAATTTCTTTTTAGAATTTAAGTGTTAATATTTTGTTTTAATTTCAAGACAAACATATTTTTATTTGTCGTTTAAAATGTATTTTTTTAAAACGTAAATGCTGCGAACATAGTTTGCTTTTAAGTTTAATAGGTACATAATGAGGACAGTTCTATGTCATTTCTCGATGTGATACAAGACATTATTTGTTATTCGTAAGACTGAAATCAGACCACAAATCCAGTTGATACAAAGAACGATTGCCAATTAAATGTTAAAGATAGATTTCCTTTCTCCTGTTCAATGTATATAAGATACTGTTTTCAATTATTTTGTTATTGGAATACCATTTATGAATATAGAAACCTCATTCATTAAATCCAAAGCTTTCCAAATGTAGTTTAACAGTTTACATTTAGACTGCTGATCCCGGTATCAATTTGAATCCCCCTGTTGACCTTATGTATATAACAAAAGTTTCCCGTTGGCTGTGGTGATCGTGGGGTTGTGTGTACTAGGTTTCTTCCTTGTATTCCACCGTACACCGACTAAGCTAAGTCGTTAAAAAGTAAAATACCCCTGAGTACAACGTTAAACACAAATGAAAATTAACTTTTATAAAACTATCGTTACAAGAATACTACTTCTAATGAAAACATTTTTAAAACCTTTTTTGTTTATAAGATAATTGCCGAGAGAATAGTCGCGTGGTTGGGCGGGCGCCTCTCTGAGCTAAGGGGCATCGGGAAGCCGATTTGTTGTGGTACCTCGCCTAAGTTTTGTAAATATACGTTAGGGTCTTAGGTGTTGTTGGTGTCGTTAACGGTAGTTTCGGTCACCCGTTGGGCCCACAAGCCGTCTTATGAGTCAAATAACATTAACTACGACGTAAGCAAATGATCTAAGAGAATAATTTTTAAATTTGGCGATTAAAAGGGTATATATGTAAATATGAAATTTATCTTCTATAAATAAAGCTTTTGCAGATTTAAAAACTTGTGTATGCCTCAGTTACTATTTCTCTGCTTTGAAGAAGGGGTCGCGGACTGACTTATGCGAGGTTTCTTTCTGGGCTGACAAGCCGTCATATAAGTTAAATTACTGTAAGTACGACCTCCAACCCCAACCAAATATAAAGCAAACACTCTAAGGGAATAATTTTAAGATTTATCAGAAATAAAAAATGATTTCATTTCGTATATATTGAATGGCTGTAAATAGAATTTAGAGGAAGACCAAGCTTACTATTAACTTTTACGGTCGTGCCGGTACTTTTATCCAGAAAATGCTGTCAACAAGTGAAAAATGTAATAAAGCTAGTCAGACCAAACCGACTTAAGCCTGTTTTCCACTAGGCGAATTTATTCGCGCGAAGCGAAACTTTTCGAACTTACGCATGCGCTGTTCAATTTTCTGTCACCTGAACATGTTCGCTGGTCGTTCGCTGCGGCGAAAAGGTGAGTTCGAACTGTTTTAACTTTTTTTGAGGCGAAAATTGCCGCAAACCAATTAGATGTCAAGAAATAAGTCACATGGCTTAACAAACACTTGCTTTGGCAAATGGCCACCATTGACATGAATCTGTTACAGCACTTGATGGAAAATAACAGTAGCATGAATTTTACTAACCTTGTAATTTAGCAAATGTAAGTCAGCAACAATCACCATAACAATCTATACAAGTAAAAATCTCACATTCTAACATTAACAGCAGCCATTGTTAAACATCCCCGCCAACAGATGTGACAATTCGCAAAATCGCTGCAGCTGATGTTGAAGTGGGAAAATATAAATTCGCTATTTTTTTTTTCGCTGCAAAAACTTTCGCTTCGCACGAATATATTCGCTTAGTGGAATACCGGCTTTAGAGCGGCTCGACGCTACTGGACCATTTTGAACAGTCGTGGCTAGTCTGAAGAAGTTGGCAGTGTTCATGTCACACCGCCATTTCTTGCGACGACGTTATAATATTCCTTTAATGACGTCACACAACAATGCAAAATCCATGTTGCTTTTACACGATTTTAAAGTTCGACGGTAACATATCCAACTAGTTTCGATTGCATTCGATTATGGCAAGCCGTTTTATCACTTTTCTCTTTATTTCACATATTTAAAAAAGAATTTCAGATGTGTGAAAAAGAATTTCACATATGTCAAATAAACTTTTATTTCATATATCTAAAATTCTTTTTCACATATCTAAATTTTTTTTTTACATAAGTGAAAATCCTTTTCACATATCTGAAATTCTTTTTCATATAAGTGAAATAAAATAACTATTATATGTATGTGAAAAAGAATTATAGATATGTAAAATTTATTTTTGTTTCACATGTCCGGATGCTGAAAAAGGATTTCTCCCGACCTGACCAAAATATAGCCGAGCTCTTTAAAGTAAAATACCACGAACATTTAAAGCAGATACAATGTGACGTACCATATCTGCGACAAAGAGATGTTTTGTATTATTATGGAGAGCGAAGCCAAGCGTTCAGACATAATTCATGCCGTGTAACAATGATGTACAGCTCATGTCGACCGGATAAATCGAACAAAATTGGATAAACAGAAACATTACCTGTATTTACACACCGTAGTTGAAAGATCTACTGTTCCACACTGGATCGAGTTTTGTACACAACCAGTATGCTTAGTCCTCAAATATTTACAAGCGGATTCAGCACCACTTCACCCACTGCTCGACATGGTGTCTGAATCTCGGTCTATTCCTCATCCGAAATGTCAAGGGAAGATATATTTTCTATACACCAACGGTAACATTCCTGCCACAAACGAACGTGATCGTCTTCACACCTCTGGGGAACAACCAGGGATACAGCTCGGAATAAGCAATTGCCATCACCACGAACTCTCGCGCGCTGGTAAGTCGTACCAAGAACTTGAAGCTTATTATCGTTAAAAAGAATCACTAAAATGCAAATTAAATTACCTCTAGCATGTTAACATTATAATGCTAAAAAGAAAACAAAACACAACTTCTTTAATACATTAGCTTGAAGCAGTATTTTCCATTTATTATGACACGCTTCGTGACCAGATGAAGTTTGTGTCGCCAGTTTTCTTCTTTCATGGCTTAAACGTATCACGTGGTCAGTGTGTAACCCTTAGTATCAACTGGCGTTGTTTAACTGCCTATAAAGCTGCTCGCCAAATTTCAACCAAATGTCAACCAATCAACGACGGCTATCCCGTTTTCTTCTTTGATTTTAGCTGGGTCAAAGATGTCTTCTGCTTCTATTTCAGAAGTACAAAACAGTGATTTGTTACTCGGATATGAGTTGATAAGGTATGCTAATATAAAGATAGGCATTTAATAAAACAGTTAAAGCCTCTGGTCTGGGTCTATATCAACTTATTTGGGTCTGTTTAACAATGTATAAACCCTACCAAAAGTCGATAACAGTGTATTATCTGCTAAAGCCACATTAAAAACACCAGTTTGAAGAAAAAATCTGCACAATTGATGAAATATAATTGATATCGAGTATGGTTTACTTTCAAACTGTGCTGCGAAACAACCTACGACAATGTACGACGTAAAAACAATCAAGCAAAGACACACACATGCATCACACTGATATTAACAGAGTACTAACCAAGCTGGAATTTTCTTCTTAAAAACGTTGGCTGAATCAGTGTTGTGTACTACCAACAGTGACATAGCAACTTTCCAATAGTGCAGAAACCGACTAGAAATGTCAACAGAAACGTTGGTGTTGTGTAACCATATCAGATTAAAAGGGGAAAAAAGTCGACCAGAAAACAACTATAACCTGGCTATAGTTGTCGATATTTTAAATGGTATTTGATGAAGCCTCAGACGGGCCTAGGTGTCCGAGATATTGGGAGGATAACGAACTAGATAGGATGCAAACTAAATATACAGTCCAAAAACGAGAAAATTAATAATAAAACAATTAAAACAAAAATAAACTATCCCAAAACTTAGAATTGATTTTCTATGCTAATGAGTTAAGACAGATATACACACTTTGTTTGGCAAGGTATTTGGTGTCACACCCATCACATTGGTATAAAGACTAGCCCTAGGCCTCCCAGTCATCAAGGCCTCGCACAATATGTATTCTTGTGGCTTTTAGAGTATTATTTGGTCTTTATTGTGTATTGCGGTTAAACAAATCTTTAAAGTCACATACGCACCCAAAAATTCTGTATTTTGGGTTTTCACAGAATCTTATGAATTATATATATTATCATAAAAAATAAGAGTAAGAAGCATTACGTTAATTTTACCCCCAGATTTCAAGGTAAAGATAGTTTAGAAACTACAAAAAATCTGAAAATTCTGGCAGAAATTTAAATTGGAAATGTGCCAATCTGCTGTCATATCTCAGATTTGTTTTTTGGATTGTTTATTTACGCTCAGGCCTTTTAGACAAGGCATATGCGCAACTGAAAACATGTACATTAGATGGAGTTTTTTGACAATATAACAGATACAAATTTAGACAGCTTTGACAGAAGAACAACACTATTAGGTTGTAGTAATGATTTAACTTTATACACTTTAGGGTTTGTAAGATAATATTTTGGTAAAAAACGCATTCTAAACTCATTTAGCGCTGGACAGTTAATAAGAGAGTGATATTCGTCGCCCAATCCATTGTTACATAGACGACACACACGTTCTAATCTGGGCGTGTTGGACCAACGACCAGTTCCTATTGGAAGATGATGATTTGACATTCTAAATTTGAGAAGATGATTTGCCTGCTTAAAGGGCAATTTGAATAAATATTGTTCAGCTTTGAAATCCGTTTTAATATTTGAAAAAAAATAGACATTTTCTGGAGACCTGAACATCATTGGTCCACTTTTGCAGAAACTGGTCCTTCGTCCGACGTGAAATACTATGTATTAGCCACTGGGCATCAAAGGAATTAAATAACACATGTCCATAACCGCTTTCGTTCAAAATTTGGTGAACCCTGTTAATCCACCTAAAGCCAGTTATTTGTTCAGAATTAATACATTGATAAAGAATAACATTATATAGCATACCAGATATCCTATCTGTAGTACATGCGTGAAGTTTGGTCCATAGTTTTGAACAGTGATACTGACAGGGTATCTACCTAATTCAGTTTTTAACAGTTATTTTAAGAGTTTGCATTCAAACGTGTCAATTATCTGTAAATTTTCGCTTCCCAATATTTCAGATCCATATAGTAAAACCGGAATTACAATTTGGTCAAACAATTCAAGTATGCAGTCTATCGGCAAGAATAAAGTTCGAACCTTTCTTTGTAGACAATGAAAAACCTTATTAGCTTGACACACTTTGATGTACCGACGTCACTCCGAGTCAACCGCGTTATCCACACCCCTTACGAGGTTCAAAATGTTGGCTCGTTACAAACCAGGTCATTCACCGCGGCTGGATCAAAGTCATTGTGAGCAAATACGGACAGCCCTCTTTCCGTTAAATTCGAATAACTGCTAAGGTCCGTGTAACACTTGCTAGTTCAATTTTCGTTTTTTTTTATTCTTCTGTACACAAACAAAAAATGAATGTCCAATTTTCAATTTTTGTTTCATCTCACTGAAGTCGGAAATTGAAAATTGAAAATTGGACTTTTCAATTCAAGCCTTTCATTTTTTCTGTCTCACTTTTATCAAACAAAAATAAAAATTGGCCTTTCGTTTTTCATGTTTTAATATTTTTTTGAAAATTGTGCAAAATGAACAATCAACATTTACAATTTGCAACACTTGACAGTCGGCACTTTTTATTTTGCTTCGAACAACTTTTGTCGATGATTGCTCCTGTGCACATGCGTAGGCCTACTTTTGTCAAACATTGACCCTCTACACATGCATAATTGATTTGAAGCGTCAGTCAAAATACAATTTGATGACAAACGACCAGGCGCTTTGAAAAAAAAGCAATTAAATATATTTAAGTGCAATAAATTCACTTTCTCCAAATCATTTTCTTTAATTCATGGGAATACCCAGACACTTATTAACCTTTATCGCAAAGATAGAAAGCGGGTATAGAAAACAGCACAAATACACGTTATGTCTTAATTGGTTCATATAAATGTTTGAAAATCATAATATTTATTTTATATAATAATACAAAATACATATTATCTTATATAGTTAAACCTATAGCCTATGACTTATATCACCGAAAGCAATGTTTGGTCAACAAACTAAAAATAAATACATTTATCTTCATTTTAACCATCATTAGCAAGGTTTTGACAGTAAAAGATGGTTTACTAAGAGAGCAGCCGACAGTCAAACTCTATTGCAGATTTGTTTTCATTTAGTTCTTGAACTAACAGGAGCGCGATAGACTTATTTATTTATTTTATGCATTGGTGTTTAACGTCTTAGTCATGGGTATTTCACTTCCAGCTTAAATTTGCTTTGCCGTTGTATGGTAGAAAACTGGGATGATATTTCGTTAAAACAACTCCATTGAAATCTGAAATGTATTTTTTTTACTGTGTCACTAAACGCGCAGTCGAATATACTTTTGTGAGATTAAATATGGAACAAAAATCGTTACTTTGGGTACGGGAAACAAGGCATGTTCTTATGCTGGTCTTTCCTTCTTTAAATTTAAAAATACCGTTATGCTGACAAATTTGATTCCATGCTACATACTTCGCGTAGTTTTAAGATAATGTAATTCCATAAAATATGTTGTCACCAGACTATTGGAAGCTGAATTGTTTGCATTTAAAAAGGATTTAAATCAATTATAAGCATGCGCAGAGGAGCAAACATCGATCGACAAAAGCTGTTCGAAGCAAAATTAAAAGTGACGACTGTCAATTGTTGCAGACCGTAAATTTAGATTCTTCACTTCGCACAATTTATAAAAAATATATTGAAAATTGAAAAACGAAAGGTAAATTTTTAAGTTTTGTTTCATGAAAGCGAGACAGAAAAAAATGAAAGGCAGGAATTGAACGTGTAATTTTTGATTTTTGATTTTTCGACTTCAGTTAGAAGAAACGAAAATTGAAAATTGAACGTTTATTTTTTGTATTTTGTTTTAAGGACAGAAGACACAAAAAACGAAAACTAGCAAGTGTTACACTGACCTGCTAGATTTCTCCTGATCCGTACAAGCTTTGTACCCAATGAATAATTTTTATTTTAACGTGACTGTTTTAATTTTTGAATAAACATCAAATCTTGTAAAAATCAAGGCAAACGGAATAAGTTGAAAAATCAAAATGTTGGGTGCGTTTGTGACTTTAACCGAAAATTCATATGATTTGGTATCTGTAACTTCAAATGGTCTAATATAGAAATAATTGGAGTAATATTTCAAACTAAATAGACTTTCGTCTTCGGGTTTGAAATGTCTATAAAATGGCATTTAGATATTCGTTACAAGATAATCTATATCACCAATCTACAAGAGAGACAGAGGCATTCAAATTGTACAAATACATGTATGGGTTGTTGGTACTGGACTGTCCTGTTCACCAATATTCCCTATGCAGCAATGGCGCATAATGTGATAACCACCAGTAAATAATATTTATTTTTTCGCTATAAATACCGTTATATTTAATATTTAGCAGGCACATATTATATATATTGCTATTTTTTGGTGTTAACTAAGGTTTGTGACGTGATTTTGTCAATCCTCTTGTGTAGTTTTTTCAAAAGTTGCCATTAGGCTTTGTTCAGATTTAAGACTAGCCAGGCGCTGAGAACGTGCTGCCAGTGACCTACATTTTGGAGATATAAGTTTAAATTTTGTTCACTCCCTTTCACTTTTCTATGACCCTCAATTTCATTAAAATGCCCAAGAGCAAGTCTATTTGACATGAACTGATTTTTAGCTTGTTGACAATCTGTATTGGTTAAACATTTATAAATCAGAAGACAATTTCTAGCTATTCCCGTCTCAGCATATAATTTATGTTCATCCATATCAAAGATAGCAACAATAGGCTAGATTTTCCTTATTGATCAACACTGAAGCTATTTTTGGTGAGTCTGGGAAAAAAGTTAGTTTTCTTTTATGATGTAGACCGTGTCTCCGTATCCCTTCATTTGGGATCATATCGATAAAAAACACTAAACAATGAAGAAAACTGGAAAAAATATACCAATTATCCCTCGTTTTTGTTGGTGGCACACATTCACGTGATAAGTTTTCAATGCAGTGATATTTTAGAATATAAAGTAACTTCACGACTTTTTCTTGTTCACAAACAAATGAAACTTGTTCTATTGAAGACGTCTTGCCGAATAAAGAATTCTACCTCGCTTTGGTTCAGTACGTGATTACATGAGATTGCGCAGGTCCCCCAATAGTCATGCGCTAATTCACCCTTCACAGGCATAAGACGTGTTTATTTTTGCTAGTATGGCGAACCAACACAAGACACGGGATAGTGGCATGCTATCTTTGGACGACCAAGTCGACTCCTTTCAGCTTGAGGGACTAACTCCAAATAAATTCGGTAAAGGAAAGCCGGTAACAGCTCTGACTGCGCTTCGGGAAAAAAGAGCTTTCCTCAACAAGGTTGTGCAAATCCAGTCGTGTCGGCACAGCACGTGGTGAGTGAAAGCCTTATTGTCCCTTCTACTAGCTCAGCTCAGTTTGAGGGTCTCAAATGCAGGCCCAAATGCTGTCTACCATGTCTATGGTATCTGGTAGCCTTGATAAGTTGGCTAATTTTATGACAACCGG
>JAVFBZ010167570.1:0-12896 GCA_032466195.1 Katharina tunicata
CAAACAAACAAACAAACAAATCATTTGGCTTGTGCACAGATTTGAAATGTTAGTTACCATTTTTTTTTTTAGAATGTTGGCTTATAAATCATCAGTCGTCTAAAAAGCCAAGGACGAACTATGGATAAATGTATCAAATCGTTAATTGTGACAATGTTTTGGTGATAGTAAGTTAAAAGTGTTTTGAAATTTATATTAGGGTTACACTAAAAATGTGACCATATATACTTTTGTATAAGATTACAATTATCATCATGTATGATAAGTTGTTCTTTATTATTGACATGGCTTGTTAAAGGTTATTGTTATATGTTTTGTAGAGGATCACAGCCACAGTAAACAATCAGGAACAGAAGAGGTTACTGATGGACCTGGATGTGTCCATGAGGACGGGACATTGTCCTTACATGGTCAAGTTTTACGGGGCTCTATTCAGAGAGGTACAGAACCATTATTGCCTTTTCAATCAGTTTAATGTATGGCAAGTTAGGAAAAGGTTTGGCTGTCATTGTTCATGTTTATTAATTGACCATAGTTTGCAAGTCTTCGTATAAGTGAAGTATCCTTGAGTGTGAGTCCAAATAAATAAATAGATCTGTTGAATGTGTGATATGGTTCTTGATTTCATCAGCAAGATGATTGAAAGAGCTGAATGTGGGAGAGATACCCGTGTCTAGCTACAGCAAAGAAACTTATCCAGTTTCGGAAAACAAATGAACCTGTCAGTATGCATGAATCAGAAATGTAACCTTGAATTCACCAATTAATGAAAGATTTATGTGCAGTGATAAATGGAACATTTAAGTGATCAATGAAACAATTTAAATGGTGGTAGAGACAGTTAAATGAATTCTGTAAAATGCATGTGGTATCCTCTTGTGCTCGTTGAGCTAAGGGGCATCAGGAAGCCAATTTGCTGTGGTATCCTGTTTTTCATTATCTATATTTACATGTAGGGTGGTAATCTTCGGTTTTGCCACCTAGGTGGTTTCTTTCACCTATTGCATTGGCATGCCATGACGCAAGTGAAAAAACCTTAAGTAAGGCGTCAATCCCCATCAATCAAACCTTTCTAAATACTCTCTTTATTCTTTACGTTTATATGAGCACATTGTTTTCCTGTTAAATCCATGGTTGGCAGGAAATTATCCGAAATTTATTATAATTTTTGAATTGTGTCCTATTATATTGATCTCACTAAAATATTTCAATCACATCACAGGGAGATGTATGGATTTGTATGGAAGTGATGGATACATCATTAGACAAATTCTACAAGAAAATCTATGAAGAAGACAAATCAACAATTCCAGAAAAAATATTAGGAAAAATAGCATTCTCTGTAAGTATATTATGTGACGGAACTGTTGGCTAATTTTATATATCAACTTAATATACATGAAACTTTAGTTTTCCAGAAAAATGACTTTGTGCCTAAATGTTGGAATGCTCATTGAAAAACAATGTTTGCAGTGAGTGATATGAAGTTCAGTAATGTGAACCAAAATTGTTCAATGTTATGCACTTTTGAGCAAAAAAGATGGAAAAAAGGTCACATCACCTCATATTTTGATGTCCTTGCCAAGCAAAGTAGCACATAATATGCATTACATAGTGTCTTCTCTCAACTGTAGTTTTTATACCGCTTTAAAATTTACCAACATGAATTAATTCAGCTCGCTCTGCTTACATAATCTATATCGGTCTTAATTGTTTTCTTTTTTACAGATTGTAAAAGCATTGCATTACTTACACATTGAGTTGAAGGTTATACACAGGGATGTGAAACCCTCTAATATATTAATAAATAAGAAAGGTGAAGTAAAGATCTGTGATTTTGGGATCAGTGGATACCTGGTGGATTCAGTAGCAAAGACTATTGAGGCTGGCTGTAAACCTTACATGGCTGTAAGTGCTCTTATATAACTGACTCGTTTTCTGATTTATTACTTATTACAGTGTTTGGAAAATAATAAAGGAATACATTGATGATGTCTACTTAAATATCTCTCTCATTTAACTGATTAGTGCAGTAATACTATCTAAATTACTTTGCCCCAAAAAAGTGCTAGAACGGCCGGCCATCTGATATTATTTATACAAAATGTTAGTTTTAATTCGTTTCTTGTATACTCCAAAGAAAGTTTTAAGACTTTAATATGTTATACTTACAAAAAAGGTATGAGTTTTATATCATTGTTTTGATTTGTAGCCGGAGAGAATCAATCCAAAGAGAGGAGAGAGAGGTTATGATATCCGTTCAGACGTATGGAGTTTAGGAATTACCATGGTGGGTTTTAACTTTTAACTTTAATTAATTTTAACAATTAATGTCAGAACTTTATTTTGACAACTGGAGTGTAATGACCTTCAGTAAGAACAGGAAGAGTCTTCTTTGTAACACTCTAGGTGCCGCGCGGTAACTAGCTCATCATTGAAAAAAGCAGTATACATCTATAAAGTTTGATATTTACGACCTACTTAAGGTCATTTAACTTGTGTATAAGCATGCCTGTGCCGTGGAGACCAAAAGGTCTCCAAAATAAGGGTGTGAATCTCATGTTTTGTTATCTTCAAAGTAATAGAAAACTTTTGATAACGTTTTCTATGGATAGAAAGCCTGTTTTGTATCTGATTAGAAATTCTGTACTTTAGATATCAACGTTTTGTGATGCTTGGTATCGTCAGTCAAATTGAAATCACTCTACTAAATGAAGCAAGGCCCTGTGGCTTGCCATTATGATTGTCAACATTGACCCCAGATTATTTTTAGCGAATCAGAATACAACTTATTCGAAGGCTATGGATAGCTTCTTTTTCCTTTCTGACTTCACATAATCCCAGTCCCCAAATCTAATTCATTGTCGTCATATGTATGGTATGCACTTTTTGAGAAACCAATTTGGTACTGGGATATTAATGTAGGCCTACAACAGCCTTCAACTTGTCAATGTCGCACAATGGCAAAAGTTTTCACTTCCTTTAAGGCTTTTGCTACTTCTGATAGTTAGCATATTTGTGTAATTTTTTTAGTTTAACTAAAGTTCTGGCTTGTATATTTTCAGGTTGAACTGGCCACAGGGACCTTCCCCTACTCTTCATGGACCACACCCTTTGATCAGTTGAAACAGGTCGTAGAGGATGCTCCACCCAGGTTACCAGCAGACACCTTCTCCCCAGAGTTCGAAGATTTTATTGTTAAAACGTATGTGTTAACTCTTTTTGGCTGGAAAATATCTATTGTGAAAAATGCTTGAAGTTAGATTGAAGTAGTGGAAAGTGTTCATTAAATGTGACGTTCAAAGTATAGGTACAGTGTGATTGAAAAAGTAGCCAAAAGTTCAACTTATGTTGCATTGTAAAGCATGTGGAGGTGCAGTATAAGTGAAATACTATTGACTATGATGTTTAAAATAAATATATAAACAATTAAATGAAACGGGAACCTATTGTTTTTTTACAATTGCCTTCAGTTTAAATGATTGTGGATTTCTTTGTCTGAGCATAAATGTCCACATAATCAAATTTAAAGAGTGAAGCGTTCCTTTTCTTGTGTAAAAAGAAATATTTTTGGCAGATAATAAATAAAAGCACTTCTCTGTTGTACAGGTTAACAAAAGACGTTGCACAAAGAGCGAATTATGTAAGGTTGTTAGCACACCCATTTATAAAGAAGTACGAGAATGAAGATGTGGACATGGCTGGCTATGTAACGAGTGTTCTAGGGGAGAGAAGTGAAGAACAAACAGGAACTTAATCTACTATGGACTTAGAGACAATTCCAATACTGCGTGTTGATCCTGATTCACAAGGCCCAACATTCAAAGCACATCTGTTAAAGGGAGATAATGATATAATCTTCAAAGTTAGCTTGTACAGTCTATGAAAGCCAATTTTGTTATGCATTCTTCCATGTTTCTTTTCAGGGACATTATTGTTTAACATTAGTTTTTAGAGAGTTCATAAGAATAGATGTGGATCAATATATAGATATTTAAACCAAAAAACAGTACTCTTTAATAGGTTGATCTTTCCCAAAACTACTAAAATGATCTCTGACACAACACATATATTCTGTTAATCGGATCTCATCTCCCAGAGAACAGAAGGTGATGTGGTTGGGTGGCTGTACTGAAAACTAGTGTTGTAATTCTTTAACCTTTAATAACATGATGTCACTAAAGCACAGATTTCAGCCAATAATGTCTGAATCTTTACAGATTAAACAAGGCATCATTTAGGTTTTATGAACTATGATAACAAGGTTGTTGCTTGGTGTTCTTAACAAAAATTATGTACTCAGTGAGACCCCGTAATTATATGCAAATTAATAAAGTAACTACTTAAAGTACATAAAATAGTGTCTACTTTCATATGTATTATGTTTAATTGAATTAACAAAAATATTTTTAGCAAGTTAATTATGAACTGCCTTGAATGCCTGCCCTTTCAGAACTGCACAATTAAATAAAATTCAAATAAAGATTTTAGAGTTCATATTATAGGATGAATCTTCAGAGTTGCAAATATTGAGATGTACATAAATAGAGCTGTACCTTCCTAGTGGCCTTGTTGAATTGTATATAGTTGTACAGGTAATAACATATTATGGGTTTTCCAGCCCACCATATCAATGTTGTAATAATGAAAATGTTCATGATGTATTTATTTGTTATTGTCATTGATGAGTGAGAGGTGTTTTACTGAAAACCAGTATTTCAGTAGTCCGAATGATGCAGCGAGTGTTACAATAGATCTAAAATAAATACTGTTTAGAGTCTGCATGTTAAGTAGTTGTAACAAACGCATATCTCAGGATATATCAAATGATTGTTAACCACACAGATTTAGCTGTAATGTTTTCTCTGAACAGGTGTAAATGTTATGGAATTGTTTGTATATATTAAGGTTAAAATTGATAAAGATTCCCTATAATAAACCTGATCATGTAAGCATACGACTCCAGGAGTTCTTTTATCAAACTTAGTCTTCCTTGGCACTCGGTCACAACAGAAGTTTTGAAGTTAACCTGTACTACGAATCATCTTCATTAAACTGGAGATAATTATCCCATGACTGAACAAATAACTATCAGCTAAAGATGCTACAAGGACATGGGCATTGAGGTAGAAATTTTACCTAAATGAGAGCCTGCTGTGTGTAATTGATCTCAACACGAATTTATGTATAAAGACCTGTTTTTTTTTAAAACATTATGTCTGTTTTGTAGAGAGAATCCAAGCAATTTTGTAATCTTTGTGGTTATAACTTGTTTGAGAGGGGTATAAAAGATGTGATATTAAACATAACACATACTTTAAAATTTCTGGTTTATTATCGGTGCTATGTTGGGATGTCTATTCTGGTAGTGTTGTCAAGCATGTATATGCGTGTATTATGCAAGCACATATACTTGAGAACAATGCCAGAATAGACTTAGAAACGTTGTGCCGATAAAAAAACAGAAGTTGTAATCCATAAAGTATGTGTAATGTTCAGGTCGTTCTGTTTAAAAAATGAGAAAAAAAAAAATTAACATTGAATTCATTTCTTTTGTGAGACCAAGAAAATAGCAGAATAACAAATGCCTACAAACTTAATATGTAGAGAAAGAAAAGTTTGCATGCCTTCACTGGGATACATGTTTGTCCTACTGAAAATGTGTTCTAAAGAACTCGTTGATGAGATCCTTTAAGAGTAAACAAGAGAAATAAGCCAGTGGAACCTAATAAGCCCATAACTGGTCCGTTGTAGTTGCATTACATACCACTATGTACATGAACAAAGTCTGGTGACTATTTGTCACACATTACAGTGATAGTTGTATAAAGACTTTAAATGTGTATTCATACAGTACAGTGACCTAGGCCACGGAAACATTAACTTGTGTGAGGAATTAAAGTACTAGTATAAAGATTCCACAAAGTCAGTTGAGATGAAGCTTCAGATGTTGTCCTATTACACGTTGTAGTCACATTACTTACCACTATGAACCACTATGGTGACTATTTATCACACATTACAGTGATATAACAGTGGTAGTTATTCATGAATAATCCAGACAGCCTTAGGATCCGACTAGTTAACTTTTAAAATGTATTCATACAGTATGGTGACCTTGACCTAGGCCAAGGAAACTTGAGAGATTTTAATACTCTATCATTGTATAAAGATTCCACAAAATCCGTTTAGAGATGGAGACGTATTAAAAAGGCTGTAATGAACTTGACCTTTACCCAACAATATTAAACGTTGAACTTGTCAAGACATTTTCACAATAGACACGAATGAAGTAATAGTGCTATATTTTCTTAATGACCTATTTTAAAACTGAGGGGCACATTGGCTGGAACATATGGGCGGATCTTACATTTATACGTCTAGCTGTTCTGGACGCTGAGACGCCAATTAAAGCCATATAACCATTTCCATAAATGTGATGGTAGTATAGGTGTGATGAAAAATATCTTCAATAATAACATTTAGCACCACAACCTTTAGCAAATCAACTTGTTTGAGGTGTGTCTCTATTATTGTACTCAAGGGCATTTATTTGTACTGGAAAACTTTGGAAGATATCGATGAACACACTGGTCAGAAAGCAGCTTTGTAATAACTACCCAGTGATCTCTGCTGCCACCGAAAACTTCCTTTATATAGGCTTACCAAAGTTGACAAGGTAGCACAAACTTGTAACTGGTACTTTGACAGGTGTTCAGGGGGTAGTTTCATAAAACTTCGTACGAAAATTTTTGATTGTAAATGACGTCCCCTTATGGAAGTTTAACCTAGGATGATGCCAGTTACGCTGAAAAATGTTTGTACGAAGTTTTATGGAACTACCTCCAGCAGTCTATAGTCCAACCATCTGAGAAATGAAAAATAAACTTGAGTATGGTGTTACATCCTGCAAAGAAACACAAAAATGTAGCATCATTTCAAAACTCCACTGACAGGTACAGTTACATAACTTTGAACTTAAAATGAGCTTTCAAAATCTTTTGGATAAACTAACCAATAGCCTCTTCATTTAGCTAATTCAAATGGAAAATCATTCTACACTTGCTTCTAGATTATTTTTTGATTCCCCTTCTCCACAAGCTTCCTTAGCACTGAGTCATTTTACAAGCAGCATACGACAGGGATTACATAGCATAGATTCTCCTTGCAATACATTGTGATTATGAAAACGTACATAGACAGATGGCTCAATTTTCATGATTGTTTCTAAACTTGCTATTGAATTTAAAACTGGATAAGTTTGTTTGTTTGATTAGGGGATGTAAGCAGATGTTCCTCAATGGCGCTTTAACCTCTGATCTGATATCACCCTTTTCTACTTTCAGCTACCCTAAATGCTCAACAAATTCGACCCTATTTACAACTTGTAAAACTTTATGCAAAGGGTAAGAAGTGTAGAAACATACGGTTGAAATATTTAAGAAGTTCATACTTTAAGCTACAAGAAAATATATGTTTTAGTTCCAATCTCACATTAATACCCTCAATAAATGACTTGAAACATATGTCCATGGAGGTCGAATTTGTTGAGCATTTAGGGTACATGTATCACCCCACAAATTATTGATTCATTTTGTTGGACAAATTCTGAAATTCATAAGCAATACATTTCAATCTGCATTTCTCTGGTTTAACCTTAATTTGTAAGTTTGTATTGAATAGTGGAGGAAGCCAATAACTGCATGATTTTTGTAAATACTGCCATCTTTATTTGTAGCGCAGAATGATCACAAACATTTTACAAAAAACATAATGTATAACATGTCACTGTATCTTACTTAATTCATAGTAGCATGTCCCCTGTCAAAGCTTAATTGGGGAACAATCACCAAGAAACTGATGATTAGAACGTTTTTATTACAGCAATTTAATAAACAAATAACCGTTTGGGTTTGGTCATTCCATACACAGATTTAACGTTTTACAATCATCAATTTAATTTATTGATGTCATGTTTACAACAGCATAATACCCACATAATAGCAAATAATTTTTAGCTGAAAAATAAAGTAAAATAAAGTGATATGAATGAAATGGTAGTTTGAGTCAAACTATCTATTTTAACCTTGGTCAGATAACAAAAGACAGAATTCTACAATAGTTTGGGTTCCCTTCTGTCTGATTCTCCTATCTATGATCAGTTACCACATAATACATGTCCATTGCACATAATACAGCTTGACTTCCACTCTCCATAAGGGTGTCTTCACATCAGACGCAGGTTGAGAATATGACCTTTGTAGTTTATCTTGTCCAGATTCAAAGCACGGATGGCAAACTCTTCAGTTCGAAACTAAAAGCAAACATATATTGACAGTATTATATCAGGCTATACAAGATTGAATGCACAGAAATTTCATGAACAGCCAAAAAGACAAAAGTCTTAAACATTGCTTCTAGGAGTTATGAATAAAAGTTTGCAGTTTTTATGTAATTCATACATAGACTATGATTTGAATGTGCCAATAAACAAATGACTATCTATGCAAAATAATTTTGAAAAGTTAGAGTTCACACGAAGTCTGACTAATTGGTTGATTAAGCTCTTGCTACCAGACAAAGTTATACTCGATAGTTTTGCTAATTTTGTTGATTTTGTAAATTGTTCCTTGCATTTCACCACTGGAAGCTTACATGGATGGTTACGGAATAAGAACTTAACTACAAAAGTTTCTATATCGGAATTTGTATAAAATAAATGAGTGTCTTGACATACTGTCATAGTTGTCCGGCCATTCATTACATCTTGTATATTGAAGATAGGGGAGTCATGGATACCACATAACCCTCGTGCTAACATCTCTTGTCGAAAAAAGGCCTTCACATCAGACTACAAAAGAGAATACCTTTTGTAAAGAGATTTTAGAACAAAAACTTTTAACCCCTATTAAGATAACACAGGTAAATTACTTATGGATAAACAACTTCTGACTTTATTAACACGACGTTTCGGTGTTGGTACTCACACCGTTTTCAAGTAAAATGAAAACGGTGTTAATTTAATTAAGATTAAGTTGTCAGATTAAGATGTAAGTTAACCACCAAATGGTTAATATTAACTTGAAACAACAAACCATGATTGAAAGGAATATTATTTGATTATCTGCCAACCAAATTCCTGCAGTTTTGACTGATTGATATATTGGTTTTTAACGCCCTGCTCAAGGGTATTTCATTTATATATCAGCAGTGTATTCCAACAGTAGATGGTGACTGGAACACAAGCAAAAAATGTGAAGTCACTTAAGTATTACAGCTGTTGGAAGATAATTTTCCTCCAGTGCTAAGTATGACAGCAAGAATATAATCTGGAAAATACTGCCCTTAACCAGAGGGCCCTGCAGTTTTGACTGAAGAATTTGCCAGGGGTAAAATATTTGTACCTGACCTGAGTTGTAATGGTAGCAACAGCATTAATAGAAGGTACCTCTGATCAAAACTACACATTGGCGAAGACACATTTTTTACTGGTTTATTTAAATATAATCTTTGATGGACAATAAAATATATATACACACTAAAGACAAAAAACACCAAATAAATCTATAACATATTGTAACACATGCTTTTCATGTTACACTAATTTACAGTGGAGTATTTGAACAAAATAAAAATATTAATTAATTCGAAGATAAAAGTAACAAAAGGATATCCTTCATTTAATCTTTCAATTTAAATATATATATAAAAGAAACTTTAATTAGTTGATATCCCTGTGCCAGTGTGATTACTCTTGACAAAAATATAAAAGAAATATAGAAACAAAAAAGATATGCCAAATTAATACCCGAACTACTTACATACTGGATTCTTGAGGGAAAATTTTCAACACATACAGATCTCCTCAACTTTTCTGACATATCATTTTCATTAAAACGCATTCCTGGATAAAAACATAATTTGAGTATTACTTATAAAATAAGAGAAAAATTCACTAGGGAAATAGTACTTAAACCCTTGAAAACAGTTATATTAAAATACACATAGCCTTGTTTGTCAGCACTTATTCTCAATTGGAAATAATCAATTTTAATCACAAAATGTAAACATCTCCCATCAAAGACAGCAGATAATATGTAAATTTGGCCCTGATTCTCTTGATAGAAGAAGTTGTAGTTACCTTGAGATGTATGGTAACTGTCCAGTCCAGCTCTTTCCATCATTCCTCCATCCCCATAACCTGGGTTTCTGTCAAATGGTCCTTCAGGTTGGCTGCTATTTCCTTGGTAATTTCTATCAAACGGTTCACGGGGAAGATTGTTATTTTCTCGATAATTTCTATCAAATGGTCCATGGGGAAGGTTGTTATTTCCTTGGTTATTTCTATCCAATGTTACCTGGGGAAGGTTGATGCTTCCTTGGCTGCTTCTATCAAACTGTACATGGGGAAGGTTGATGTTTCCTTGGTTAATATACTGGTGATTGGGTGGTTGATCACCCATTGGACCTGAAGGTCCAGGGTTTGGATTTGGGAATGTTCTGTAGACATCAGGTTGTGGCAAAGGGGATGGTTGCTGCTGCTGTACAGGACTTTGCAGGTTTCCTTGTGATTGGAATTGACTGGGGGAGTCCTGGAAATTATCAGGTATCATTCTGTGAGTCTGCGTTGGTTGTTGAATATTCATCTGTGGCATAGACTGTTGCCTTAAATTCCCTTGTGAGAAGTGTCCTTGTGGATTCTGCTGGGGACTTGGATAACCACCCTCCTCAAGGGATGAGGAACCTCTTGCCTCCTGAACTTGTTTCAATTTAAGGGCTATGTTAGACAAGTGTGAAGGATCTGATATATTTCCTGTCTCCAAAACCTGAAGCTGTTTCCTGTAATGTAAACAAATCAGAAATTAACACCATGAAAAAATAATAAAACATATTATATTAGACTTCTCTTATTAAATAAATAAATAAATAAATAAATAAAAAAATAAAATAAAAAAAAATAAATATAAACAAATTATGAACGCCTCTCTTGGTCTGTTTGTTTGGTTGATTTTAAGTGGAATGATGTTAAATGATTCAAATGGGTTTTAATTTAATTACCCCTTTGGTGCATTTATAATTAAAGTAAATATTTGAGTTTCCTAAGCTCCTCAACGGTAATGCACAGTGACTGGTCCTACGTGGCAGTAATAACCCAGCCAAATGGTTTTATAAGGATGGACATGTTTAGCTTCATGAAAATAGAATCAAGAAATACTTACAATAATTCCCCTCTTAAATTGTGAATCTCTCCTCGGGGATCAGCAGCTGAATTCCTATCCCTACAAATGTGAAGGAAACAAGAACTGTTATCTGGGGGCTGATAACCTCCTACTCTCTGCCCATCCCCTGCTTACAGTCTTGTGCAAAGCACAACACCAAACTATATATTGTAGCATGGACCATAAATGGAATAAGGCCCCTATTACAACTTCCGTTTTGTTAGGGTCAATATAGTTCTTAAAATAAAACGTGTATTTTCTTCTTTATTTTTTCTCTCCTCTTGCAAATTGATTTTTGGGGGACTTTTTGGTATTGATATGCAGCATTTGAGTGGAGGTTTGTGGTCAGTGTGATATTAAAGTCTAAATAGGTCCCATTTGGTGTATGGAGACTGTTGCGCGAGGTGTGATTCGGCTGTTGTTTACATTCTGAAGCAGGGCTGTCAGACCGCTATCATCTTCCAAGGCGGCTAGTTCAACATTTCAATCATCATGACCTGTCAAGCTTTTGATCCTGTACTCGACTAGGACTGATTAAGGTATGTGCCAGGGTTTTTTGCCCAACAAAAGTTTGGGAAGAAGCTACGGAACCAAAAGTTAACATTACGGCTTATGTGAAATTAATAGTGGTTTGTGGCCAAATACCAAGTTTGATAACATAATTTACATTTAAACTGGTGGAGCCACCTGCGGACGTAAAAATATGAAACACAATTGAAAGCTATATCTTATGTTATGAAACATAAATGCCAAGTTTGATTATAATCTGATCAGCAGTTTTCAAGTTAATGTTGGGAAACCAAATTTAGACTTGGCCACCAGATGGAGCCAGCTTCAGACAGACATGTAAGAAACACAAATTCAAACTATATCTTGTCACATGGAACATAAGTTATTAAATAATTATAATCGGATAAGAGGTTTTCGAGTTAATGCCCAGCGGGACGGACAACCTGAATTCAGTATACAGTAATAATATCAGCATGATTATTGTAACTACATACATAAAGAACTCATCAAAATCTGTGCTAGCCAAACATGAATTGGTGTAGGGTTTACAAAGTTCTGAGTTCAATATGTGATGAGGCTTTATCCACTGCAAACACCAGGACACAGGCAGCTCCCTGGAACCAACTGCCATGTTGTCCAGTGAAACACAAATATAACAGAATTTGAGTTTTTTCAGGATAACATTCTTTGATACTGAACAGATTCTAGTTAAAAAAATGTACAGCCAAGGAGTGTATCAGAAATATTAACTTAGTTTGTGTTTGTTGCTTGGTGTTAACGTCGTACTCAAGAGTATTTCACCTATATATATGATGACTTTGCGATGCCCGGTGTATGGTGGAAAACCGGAAATAAACCTCGTAAAAACCACCCCGAGAACTCTGCAGCCATCGAAAAACTTCCCTTATATACCTAAGGTCTACAGGGGGATCAAACCTATTCAGAGTACAGTGAAGGGGGTTTCATAGTCCAACGTTCAACCACGGAGCAGCGTCGCAGCCCCAACTTAGTTTGTGTGTTTGGTGTTCACTGTTATATTAGAGGTTATTTTAATGCATTCCACACCTACAGATTCTAAAGCGTGTCATATGAATATAAGTGTGTCAAATGCTACATTATTACAGGATTCTTAATAACATTTTGAAAAATTATCCCATTGGTTCAGAT
>JAVFBZ010167570.1:19986-37135 GCA_032466195.1 Katharina tunicata
ACCAAACAATCTTATACAAAGTCTTTTTCAAATTAAGAACACCAAACAATCTTATACAAAGTCTTTTTCAAATTAAGAACACCAAACAATCTTACACAAAGTCTTTTTTAAATTAAGTCAAATTAAGAACACTAAACAATCTTACACAAAGATTTTTTTTTAAATTAAGAACACTTAATAATCTTATACAAAGTTTTTTTAAAAATGAAGAGCACTAAACAATCCTATACAAAGTCTTTTTCAAATTAAGAACACTACAAATATTTAAATCCAAGTAATCGTTCAGCGACCGTAACTTTGTGTTTCTCAATCAATGGCGAAACAGATCAGTGTAACAGAAAACAAACAACTGTTTCTAGCTTTAGAAACCACATACTTTAAAGCATGAGTATTAAACATGACAGCACAGTTTACAAGCTTGATATACCCAGTTCTATATATATAAAAAATACACTTATCTCTCTAAACAAGTCATACGACTCATTACATAAATTTCTGATGAAAACTAAGCCCAAGTAGTGTAACTGTGTGAAGGACCAGTTGACATTACCCCTGAGACACACCAGCACTGTTTCTTGGTAGATGAACACTCTCTGCTGTAGGGTAGAGAGCTCTCAGCATTTCTTCTCTTGTAAAGTCAGGAACGTTGTTCACAAATACACACCTGGAGTCAAAGATACCTGAAAAAACATTTTTAAAATCCAATATATTCAACTTTTGTAAGATTATACCAGAATGACTTCTTTGAAACAGAATGGCTCATATTTGCATGCAAGACAATGAAAGCAATAAGCCTACAAAAAAGAACAAGTATTAAGCTAAATAACAAATCGTCAATGTAATTACATCACGAAAACCTTTATTATTTTTTCTTTCCTTGAATATCAGTAGGGTGAAGTTCAGTTCAATCAAAGCATAGTATGCCATCCAGCTCACTGTTGCTCGATTTAATATCAGTACAATGTCCAGGCATTTTGTAAGCAGCTCTGATCCTGTTTAGTTAATGAGCGACCACCTTGACATTCAAGTTCTATGTTTATCCTCTAACACCAAACCAGATAAGCCCTGCTCAGATTAGGCGGCTCCTGTGACAACTCCACATCAATATAGAAAACAGGAATTTAATGCCAGTATGCTCTTTCAATGCCAGTATGCTCTTTCAATGCCAATATGCTCTTTCAAAATTTATCCAGAAGAAACTCCAATAAATGATGAATGTTAGGTGATAGTGCTGGTTTTAACTGATGTGATTTAGTCTTTAAGATCAAACAGGAATTTGGTACAGCTTCCAGCAACACCAAGTTAGAAGTGGCAGCAGGCATCTTTTCAGGACAGACATCTCCAGTATTTTGTAAAGACATCATCAGATAAAGGACATTGGTACTGTTTGTTCTTTATAAGGATTCTTGCGTCATACCACCAGTGCTTTGGAAGCAGCATCTCCAACTCAGACCAGAATCTGTATAGAACAGGATAAGTAAAAAGTCATCTAGTATCACTTCAGAACCATTTCGATGCCCAGATGATAAAATGTTGTGGATTCCTCTAGGGTAAGTCTTACCAAACAGAACAGTCAATCCTGGCAAATCAGCATCAACCTTGGCATCTCCGTAAGCAGAATTTTGGATTAGAAATGTGGACCATGGGTTGGTTTGGAGCCAAGTCTAGTAGACGGGGAAGGAAGAGCATATCCAAGGTGGATGTCCGAGTTGGGTGCTTGTAGAAACATCTAAAGGCATAGAGAATGCCAAGATCTTAATCCAGAATTGCTAGTACTGAATGTCATAGGCACATTTAGTAACAGTTGCTGTAGAAATGGTATTTGGTATAAGACATGAAACCAGTATAGCTCTTGGACTGGACTGTCGTATTTGAATTAATGGTGCTGTACAAACATACTACTTAAAGGGTTTCCCTTCATCTCAGTAGCTCCATACATGCATCTTCTGTGTCCCTTTTTTTCTCTCTCACAAATTAACAGGTTAGACTGGGTAAGAAATCCCTTGCTAAACGTGTTGAATATTTAGAGTCAAGTCACATACTAAACTTTGACTCTCATATTATGGTAATGAATTACTGCTTAAACATCTTCTTTAGTTTTACACAATTATTCATAATAATGAAGCCATTTTGTGAAGCCCCAAAATATCTGTTAAAAGTAATTTACTGAAGTATCAAATAGTCTGAAACAGACAGTCTATTTGTCTCTGGGAGCCAGGCAGTAAATGTGTACGATAGACCGTAACTCCAGTAAAATATCACTCTGTAGCTTTCCCATCATCATCATCATCATCACATTCATCAACAGGTTGATTCCAGGAAAAGTCTGACACCAGCATTAAGTCCTCCAGCTTCACTTTTCTGGGATAATGGACTTGATTCTACAGCTTGATTCATTTGACAGGTAATCCAGTTAAATCACAAATGAAGTACAAAAATGTATCAATATTGTTCAACATTGTATTAACAGCATAGCAATCAGGTTAAATTACATGTTTTACATCCCCTCAAAAAATAAATTTGAACTGGGAAAGTTTAACAATATATAACAAGATTTAGACATTCATAATAATGGCATGGGGAAACTTTTTATCCATTATTAATTTAAACAAGAAAATAAGCAGTTGCTTGAATCAACCTGGATTGTTTTAAGTTTTTAAACTTCTCTATCACTTCGGCATGTTAACAAACAATGTGAATAAGTTTTGCAGGAAAGCAAGGTAAATTTGTGACAGAATATATTCAACCTTCACTAAAGACTGGATGGGTACCCAACTTAACACTTTAATGGAGCCAATGAGTTCAATTTTTTTAAATCAATGACAATTTCACAAGTTTAAAAGTAAGAGGAATAAATTATAATAATAAACTTAATAAGGGCTAAGAATCATTCAACTGTGCATTGATCTTCTCTGGGGTCATCCATTCACTCCTCTATACTCACAAAAAAACACCTATGTAAATATAAGAGATGTAGCTATGAAGTCAATATTGGGAGTAAGAAGAACGGTATTTTGTACTGAAAAGAGAGTTTGTTCATTCATGATGGTTATGATAAAGCAATCTGGAAATTAATACCGTTGTTAAATTGTGAAAGTGAATGAAAGAACATACCTGGGGGTTGGATGGATTTCTGCCATTCATTTAGTATCCAGTCTTAACAACAAAAAAAATATGTAGCATTTAACTTTTGAAAGATGTGACATAAAACTTTGAACGGTAATAAATGTAATAAACAGACTTTGACTAGGAACAGACTTTGAAAAAGTTATTTGTATGTCGATTGCCCTCTTTAGTACAACCATGAAATTATGCTGTATAAATGGTTGCTGTATAAAAATTAATATTTTATATGAACCTTAGTTTTATGGAGTGATGAAGCAGTATTAGGTAAAACATAAAATAATTTACCCATAGGACCTTCCCCTGGCTTGATTAAGGTAGCTTTAAATAGTTTATCATGAGAGGCAGCCATTTTTGTAATTATCTGTTTCTCTTCTAATGCTTCTTCAAAGGTGGCAAACCGCACTTCTAGTGAACTGAAATATTAAACAAATCTCTGTTACACACGATACATGTATATAATTTTTGTACCTTTATTTATCTATTTCATTAATGTTTAAATCACTGTCTGTGCATTCTTGTTGTATGGTGGAAACCTAGAAGAAACCTAGTATAGATCTCAGCAGCCATCCTTATGTACCTAAGGTCAACAAACAGCTGGAACCTATCACTTGTCTGCAGTACATTAACAAGGGCCATGGTAGTGTTGAAACATAGGTTCCAATCGTATTATCTTTCCTACATGATTGGTTAAAATGTTATCACCCTTTCCAAGCACATTCTCATGGGTTAGGTTTTTTTTTCATTGGTTCCTTCAAATCACTGTATTTTATAAGTGAGATAAATTTGTGTTAACAGTATGTGGTGGAAAACCTGGACTCCCAGAAAACAGCCTGCTGTCTCAGACGGTCTACAAGCAGGATGAAACCAGTGTGATACAATGAACAATCAGTTCAACTTCAATTCACAATAGATTGAGACATCATTTATAAATGTAGAGAAAGACATATTTGCTTGCATTCGCCGGGATTCGAACTCAGGTTTCTGGCTAACAGGGCCAGCTCTCTAACCGCCTGCAGAGCTACAGAGGCTCACAGCAGAATGAACATATTTTTATCCAGGTAAAGGCTCCCATTCTTTCTAACACACAGTTTATGAAAGGTGGAGAAAAGGCCAATCTCTCACCTACATGTATCTAGACTGACACATAACAGAACAAATCTGACATACCCTGGTCCTTTGCAGCATCTTGGGCCAAAGAATCTTAATGAGCAACAAACAGCCTTTTTGAGACTCGGTTCTAGGGCAATGTCTTTAAAATCTGAAAGTCTGACAGGATGAACATGTATCCTGGTAGATTTAGTTAATATATCATTAGTCTCAACATCTGAAATTAATAAGAAACCAATGTCACGTTACGGATACCAGTTTGATTCATTCCAAAATTCTTTGCCAGAAACTAACTTTTTTTGCAACATTCAAATTTCAGTTCTTCTATGAAGAGTAGAAAAATAGAAAAATTTGAGTTTTGTGGTGAATGGAAACTCTGCAGTTGCTGAGAACACAACATAAAACTATAAATACTACTATTACTACGTAATATTTTGGGGAACTAAACAAAGAATATATTGTTTTTAGGATGAAGAGCGAGAATTGTTCACTTATTGACACCTATACCATCTTATTCAGATTCAGGAGGAGAATCATTTAACCACTTCAGCTTTTCTTTTTTAGTCCAAAAACAGTTATATCATACTGCCTGAATTGATAGTAAAGTAAAAGTTGACAATTCCAATGGATTATACTTGTATAAATAAAATATTACCAAATAGTGTTTTTTTTTACATGTTTACAAGGCTGATAAGTGACAACTTACTATCTGCTGTTTCAGTCTGCGAATTTAAATCATTATCTGCATTGCTTTGGTCATCTACCTGTAATTGTAAATGTTATCTTATATAATGAAAACAGGGATTGCATAGTATTGGCAAAAAGCAGTGCAATTTAATATATTTTTTGTAATTATGTAGAGAAAGACAATTTGCTTGCCTTTCCCGGGAATGGAACTAGGGTCTCTGGCTAGCAGAGCCAGGGCTCTACTAAACCAAGTGAGCTCTTGGTAGAACGAACAAATTTATATCCAGGTAAAGGCTGCGAATCTTTCTCTACAGTAAGCACTGTCACAGGGACACTAAAATAGTTATTTTTTAATATATATTTTTGTCAAGAGTAATCACACTGGCACAGGGATATCGAATAACTAAAGACGATAACTTATCTCATGTTCTAGATCAATTCTCAGAGATAAGTTTCTAGATAGATCTGAATATCGAGTTGTTCTGGATAACCTAAAGGCGCATCTCGAGAAAAGGCAATACATCATAACATTTAACATGTCTTGAGTTGTTATTTGTAACCTACAGGCATCTTGAGAAACGGTTGGATGGTGGAGAGCATAAATGTATGTGGTTAGTATATAGCACACACAGACATCTAGGCACATGGTAATACAATCTGAAAAGAATATCATGAAGACCAGGAAATTGACCAGTCAATAAAGTAAGGATAATAGCATATATTTAGTTTAATTTAATATATATTTATCTCTGCGTAACAAATGTTTACAAACAGGTATGATCTTTCAACTCTCATAAGTTTCATGCTTGATTTGCCTGCTTATTTTTTGTTGGGGTGATACAACAAACATTATCATACCGTTTGAAAGAACGCTCAAAAGACGGGAACTACAGCAAATGATAAATAACAACTTATTTGTAATCAAAAATAATAGATTAATTAAATTCATTCAAACCTCCATTGTTCCTTCATCCACTTCATGTATTTCTTCAATTTCTTCCACTTCCTCAGTTTCTTCTTCACATCCTTCTTCTTGCTCTTCAGTATATTCTTCTTCAATTTCTTCCTGAATGGTTTCTTCTCCACCCTCCTCATATTCAACAACTTCTACTTCATGTTCTTCTATTACTTCTTCGATAGTGTCTTCTTCTTGTTCGCTTTGTTCTTCTGTCGCCTCCTGATATACAGCATCTTCTTCGTCGGGCTGTAAGTTGCCTTCTTCCTGAACATACTCATCATTTACGATGTCTCCTTCCTGTTCTTCTGACTCTTCTATTATCTGCACTTCATCCCCTTCTAAAATTTCTTCTCCAAGTTCAGTTTCTTCCGCTTCCCCTATTTCATATTCATGTTCTCCTATTTGTTCATCAGCGTTTTCTTCATATTCTACTATTTCTACCTGCTCCACTTCCTCTTCAACTTCCTCACCATCTACCTGTTCTTCTGTCCCCATATTTTCATCTTCACGCAACTCTTTATGGTCTGTTTTAAATAAAAATAACACATACTTTATTTAATTTATGCAAACAAAAATGCTTGTATTCTGAACACCACAGCAAACGCCATCACGAGGCCAACACAACACATAATGAAAAGTTAAGTGTGCCTAACAATTTTTTTCTTCATCTTCCAACTGCATGAGAGATACTCATTGGCCCCTGCTAATAAAGCTACTAAAGTGTTTCTTAAAGTTAAAAAAAAACATACTCAAATTTCACATCTCATGTTGAAGACATTCATGCCACCTTTGTAAACTTTTTATGATGTTAAAATATCTGATTATTAGTGGAACTAGTGCAACCTGCAATTATTTCACATTTGAATTCTTTGTTGGTAAACAAAAGGCTGCAATTTGATTAATTATTTCTTCACTTCAATTTAGGGAACACTCTTTATCTATTTACCTAGTAAGTAATCTAAAGGCCTTGATACTGTGCGGGGAGCACTGATTGTATGATTGTTTTTATTGGGGTTTTACACTGTTCTTAAGGTTATTTCACTCATCTGACAGCGTGCCAGCCCAAGCGGGTGAGGAAACCACCCTAAATGAAACTGAAGACATGTCACAGAAGACACCACAGTACATTTAGAGGACAACAGAACAGGATACCACAACAAACAGCTTCCTGATGCCCTTTGGCTCAGAAATCGCCAGGGACAATTAAGCTCCAGCCCAACCACCCGTGAGAGAAACAGGGACCCCAGCATGAAACTAGAATTTAGTGTAGTTTACTGACAACAGTTCTTGACATCTACAAGATTGAATTATAGATGGCTAACTATACTTTCGTTTAAACATAGCCTTATACATCAATTGTTGAACATCTAAAATGTACAAATGTATGTTAGACGACCCTGTAATTCAAACCTGTTCAAGACATTTTGGAGCAAAACATGAGTGTGTCACAGTGAAGTTTGATTAATATTGACACAGGGAAAAAATTGCCAGAGTGTCTGCAAATTTTGTCTAAAAATAACAATTTTGACCTTGACCTTGAAACCATGACTCTGAAGTTTGAACTTGTTCAAGATATTTTTATAATAGACATGTGCATGAAGTTTGGTCTAGGCGTTAAGTTTCTAGAGTGATGACAAACTTATTCTAAAAAAAACTAAAATGACCTTGACAATACAACCTTGAAGTTTGAACCCGTTCAAGGCGTTTTTTATAATAGAAATAAGTGTTTTATTAAAATGGACCAAGAGGTTAAAAGCCGCTACAGTGATAAAAAAAAGGAATAACCAACAAATTCTGGCAGATCAAATGTGATGTTTACTAGTCCCCATGCAGCTAGATTCATGTTTTATGAAATAAACTCAATACAGACTCATTTGAACCAAATCTAAAATACACATGTAAGTTCATAACATATGTTCATATGTTGCACTTGTTGTGATTTTTAAAAAGTATTGGTTAAATAACATTTACAAACCTTGCTCAGCTGATTCTAAAACTGCTTTCTCTTCTTCAGTTTGTGTCAAAACTTTGTCGTCTCCTTCAGTAATCTCTTCCGTGTTTTCAATACTCTGTTTGAAGTCCTCTGTGGTTGATTCTGCATGATTTTCCTCATTTTGTGTTTCATAATCTGTTAGTTGACCTTCAAGTTCTTCTGCTATCTCGTCTTTAACTGCTTCCGACTCCAGAGAATCATTGACCTGACCTATGCCAGCCTGCTCTAACTGAGCTTCAACTTCATCCAGTAATTCATCTGCTTGGTCTTCCACCTCATCCACCACCTCAAACCCTTCCAAATCATCAAATGGAAAACTGGACTGATCATCTTCATCATCTTCCTCATTTTGTTCTGTAACAGTCTCAACAACATCCCCCTGTTTGGTAGCCATCTTTACCAACCTTTTATAAGAGAAACAGGTAAGTTGTAATAAAATAAAATAATAAATATATATATAATAAATTGTTTTGTTTTAGGGGGGTAGAAACTAGAAACAATTGCGACATGTCAAGACGCAAAAGGCAACCCTGTGCCTTCTCTGAGATACAGCTTAAAACATATACTGCCTCAAGCTATGCCTACCACATCAACAGCGATTATCCACAAAATGGAATATTTTCTATAATTAAATGATTTGATGAAAGATTTATATGCGCTCAAATCGAAGAGGATATATATTGTAATTAACTGTAAGTGTTAACTTGTCTTCCAGCTTCATACTGTACATTTTTGATTAATTCAGCAAATGGAATTTTGTTATCAAGAAATTCAAGAATAAAGTTTGCTCAAGCTTTGTCACTGTTTCTCTCTGTCCAATAAATATCAGAAATTATAAAATAATATGGTAGGACATATATGGATTACGGCTTCTTGTTTATTAGAGCTGCAATGTTTCTTTGTATTACTAACAACGTTCTCAACCATTGTTCTCGCGTGTTTCAAGCCTTGAGAACGGCGTTCTTAACTACATCAAAACATCACAATGCTAATGAAAAAAAAGTTGGTAATATCCATGATATATCATATAAGTCTTACCTTATTTATAACCTCCAACTTCTAAATGCCTCTAAAACAAGTCAGAAATAGGCCATGTAAGTCTTATTTTGCGTCTACTCGACTTTCGGGTACAACCTTGAAACTCTAGCTGTTTATTTTGAATAGCTTTATTTCCGAATGGTATTTTCTTTGGCTTTGGACGCAGCCATAGGACTGGAAAAAAAATTATTAATACTTTAAACTTCCTGTGTATTGTTATAGCCAAAAACAAGTAGATTTAGCATGTACCCGGGACAGGAATGAACCTCGTGAAATCTCTTTCATAACATGACTTGACTTACAGGCCCTGATATTTAAAAAAAAAATATAAGAGATATTTCACTATGCTGACATTACAGTTTTGAAATGCCGGGACAAGTTTCTAGCCCGGTTAGCAAGATTACAACTCTGTTATTCCAAAGGTTCTCCCAATAATAAAAGCAATGAGTTATATTTGGACTAGCTTCTTCATATGACATGAGTTGCTTTTATTATATTGACCTTTCGAAAAGTTCTGGCTCTTATATTTTAGCAACCTTCGTCATATGACATCGTTTGCTTTTATTATAGTGACCTTTTATAGCAAAGTTCTGGCTATTTGGACTAGCTACGTCATAAGACATCAGTTGCTTTTATTATAGTCGCCTTGAGCACAGTTACGAGTGCTTTTAGAAAGAACAGATAAAAAAAAATAAAAAAAATAAAAAGCTGTTGCTAGCTGTTTTCCTGCATGTTGAAATTGTGCCCAATCAATAGACTGTTTGTCACCTTTGACCCCACAGTAGTATTAAGTACAGTACAGGTAACTTTTAAGACATCTAACACCATTAATGATATCAAGTCCATTAGCCATCAACTGTGTATAACCAAAATATTGGATCTAATTGCTGTTTGAATGGCTTGTTCGGCCACCATAGAATGCCTGTATCTAAAAGTTTATATAATAAAATTTACAAAGTTATGTAGGAATTAGAATAACCTTTATAATGACGATGATTTTTTTTATCATGTACATGATGTAGGTTTCTCCATTAATGTGTTATTCATGAAAATATTGCATTGATATGAAAAACCACTCAAATTGTATGCAATATCAAAGGGGAGGTCCTATTATTTCTATGGGCGGATCATACCTATCTTCGTGTGATAGAAACTAATATCCAAAATGTTGGTGGTGTTTTGAAGGACAAGATTAAAAGAGCAGAAACCCAGAGCTCTTACCTTCACTGGGCTGAGCTCCAGATTGTGTGAGCCAAGTTTGAAACAAATCTGTGAACTTGTTGGAAATTATTGTGTTCTCAATTTTGTTGTGGCGAAATGACGGGCAGCAGCTTTTCCAAGTATCACTCCTGTTTACTTCGTTTCTGATTAATCCGATTGCACCAGGTTAACAGTAATAACGATTTCGCCCTTTACAGTGTCCAGTTTTCGTAATTTGTATTCACCATTTGGGCTGCCAGATAAATGCCACAGCTTAGTGTTCAAATTCCAGATAAACTTATGTACACAAGTTGATTTTGTACAATATCCTTTCAAACCTTGATTAGTTTTCTGGATGAATATTCAACAAGGTTGGAGCATCGTGGCTGAAAAACCGATAAGAGGACTTTAAACACTTCATGATCTGAACGCCTGTTAAAAGAACGACAACTCCCACGCGTGTTTGAAAACACCACAAGAGTTGTCACTCCTTCGCAGCATTCAATCCCGTAATTCGAATGCAATGGTTTACATGAAAGCTTTTGGCCTTCTAGTTACATGCCATTTATTATTTACCATGCATCCATATATACGTGTCATCAGAAGCCAATTAACTAATAAGCTTCTCGTGTCATATATTGAAATTGTAAATTTATCTAGGCCTACTCTAGATTCAATTATAAAGTAGGCCTAACTTCTTTAGGATTCATTTTGGGATTTTGAGTTCATGTCTGTATTTTGTCGTAGGCCTAGGACCCAAGATAAAGTTCTTTTAAGTATAAAACCACAAGAATAAACTCATGTTAAAAAATCTTTAAAAACATAGCTTTCTAATGGTCCTATCGATCATGAAAGCTTTCTGTTTGGAAAAGAAAAATATAAATAGGCCTTCCGGTGTATATGGACTACGCATCTAACCGGTATTTTATAAATGTAGAGGAGGGACGTTTTATATAACATGCCTCCACGTACCGGGACTCGAACCCGGTATACTAGGCCTACATATACTATTCTACTTTCATAATCATAGGGCCTATATATATGATTGCAGGGCCAATATATAACAGCTATAAATGAGTTGCTGAACTTTATCAACTGAGCATGCATATATAAAAAGATTTTAATGTAAATTAAGGACATAGGCCCTATATGTAGGGCTATGCAAATCACTATGCAAACTAAACATAAAGTAATAATAATAATAGTCTATTGTTTTTAATTAATTGCGAGAATGTAACTTGTTAGAATTATAATTCCTTCATATTTTTTTTTATAGATAAATACACATGGTACCGGCAAGTAATGGTTGAAATTAAAGATTGATGCGCTAAACAATAGGCCCTAAAATATTACAATACGCTAATATTAATATTGATGACCAAATCTGTCCGTCGTGTGCTCACGGATGTGAATATCCGATACATTTCTTTTCATTTTGTCAAACCTGTGCTGCCCAACGAAAAGGCCTAGCCTACTCATCACATAAGTGCAAATTTTAAGTCTTGTTGTAAACTTTCAGCTTTACTTAGATCCGGTTTTTCCAGATAACGTATAGGCCTTACAGTAGCCTATGTAGGCCTATGATTCTTTTTAAAGGCAGTAGGCCTATAGATCTTACTCTTGAAGACAACAAATTAATTTTTGATGCTGTTTTCACCTTTTTTTCGTCTGGCAATAGACTCAATATGTTAAGTGACACTTAAAATGCGTAGGCCCTATTCTCAATATTATCCCGCTTTTAAAAAAAGTTAACAAACAAGTAAATTTGTAAATATTTTATTGGCATGTTCTTATTGTTTTCATTAAGATTTGTTCTATTTTATCATTATTGTTGTATTAATGTTTACTTTGAGGAGACCACCAAGAAGTCTTCAGACTGTGTGCAATCCGCTTTAAATAAAATAAAATTAAACAACATGTTGCCTATACCCCATGTAGGCCTACAGATGCGATATACATTCTCAGTAACTATAGGCCTATAGCTGATGATGATCATAATAAACCGTTCAACGAATTGTTGATTATTTGTTTGCTCTGTCGTTATTATTTTTTTATTTTTTTTTATTTTGTATTATGTATTGTTCATTCAACATTTGTCGTGATATACGGAATTAATATTAGCTTAATCCGGCGAAACATTGGCAACGCTGTGGGTTTGTCCTTTTTAACCAATCAGCATTCAGTTTACTATGGTCTGTTCTCAGTAATGGTGGTCTGACTGTTGCATTTGCGCAAGAACATCGTACACACTCCGCCAGCGTGACTGCACATTTGCCCTGAAAAATCTGTTTATTTACGACTGGGTTGCCAGACGAAAGGGTGAGGCCATACGCAGGTATGAGTTTTGTAAACGTTTAAACTGTTTTAATGACATTACTTATGGACGTATTATGTTGTTGTAACATGGTGTTGTTTGATGAGGATGGTGTTGCCAGGCTCGAAACGCATGTTGACTGCGTGTCGGTGTTTTTAGAGGGCGGAAGCTGGTCGAAATTCGCCTCGAAAATATGAATATATTCATTACTCTTCACATTACCCAAGCTTATGATTTCACAATATAGTAATTTATTTTTCGATTGTTTCGAATCTCCCCTCTTTTGTAATTTATGACTACAAACAAACTTGCAGTTCGGACTGAATCATTCATGGACTGATAATTTATGGATTTGGCTTCGCCCATTCACATTTTTGACCTACAAAAATACTCACGCCACTCTATCTCGTATTCATTTATTGTTTTCAATTATCTCAATGTAACATTGACATAATTTGGAATGTATAAGATAAATTATCATTTCACAATTATTTTTACTTTTGGAACTGATTTATATTGTCTTGCAATTTAATATAACATTCTACATGATACATGCAATTCATGTTGGCCTACAATGTACTTGCAGGCATTTGAAGAAAAGATTAAACGTCTTAAGCTCTGTACTATATTGGATTGTTTGACTAATGTTTTACATCGTATTTATGGTTATTTCCCGTACTAAAATGGAAGAGAAGGCTAAAAACGCTAGTTTTTGATAATCTCCGAATTCAACAGAAATAAAGGTCTGTTGAGTTACCTGGGGCCGTTTCACAAAGCGATCTTAGGCTACGCTCAACATTAATACCATAGCGACCATTACTGGAGGCATTGTGTTGTCATGGTAATTACGTTCAACGTAAGCTAAGATCCCTTTGTGAAACGGACCCCTGATTACTTGTTCACAAGTCAGTCCTTCTTATTTCTGCTTAGTGCTTACCTATTTTCAGCCTTGGATTGCTTGGAGTGTACTGCAGTATCTATGTTTGCGCTCAAGTTTCTAAATTTTAATATATCGCCAACATTACCATCATGGTCCTATGGATTATTACACCTGTATTCATAATAATAATAATAATAATAATAATAAACTTTATATTTTATTTCCTTAGTCCGTATTAGCTACAAGCTAATCTTCCGAGGAGACGAAAAACAGTGTATATAAATAGGTGTGCAAATAAATATAAAAACTGTAAAAAAAAAAGCAAAACAACACAGTTTAAGACTATACATAAATATTTTGTAACTCATGTCTGTATTGTTATGTTTTCTGGCATTAACCTGAAAACTGGTCCTCTTAAATGTTCAAGATAACCTACATGTATCACTTAAATATGCTTTTAGGATAATATAAAAAACAAACTCCAAATAAATTATTATATATTAATACAATTTCAATTCATGGCTGAACTGACAAAATCTGTTGAAAAAAAGCCATTTTAGACTTTGAAAGATTTGGGTAACGGTCCTCCTAATATGAGTTAAGTTTGGATTACCATGGCAAGACCCTGTTTGTCCCATTCTCCCCAACAGGACATTCTCTTCTATGTTGTCTTGTTTGTTACCAGTGTCATTGAGAATGGTTTCCTTCACCCATTGGGTTTACACACCATCAGACACATCATCTTATTAGTGAAGTAATGTTAAGTAGGGTGTAAACCCCAGTCAAGCAAACAACCTACCTCTACTGGTTCATATGTATGCAAGATTAAATATACAAAAAATGATAATTGATTACGGGTTTGAATCATCCCGCTGAATTTAACTATATGCCAATAATGGGTCACTTTCCTTGTGCATTTTGCTCATGGAGCAATGTTAGCAATTTATCAAAATTTTGATCAGGGCATTTTTATTATTAGTAGAAGAGATTGAGTGGCTGAGCATTTGACTACGAAGCCCCCTTCATTGTACCGGTACCAAGAATAGGTTCGATCCTCCTTTGGACCTTAGGCATATAAGGGAATTTTTCCAGTAGCTGCAGTTTGTCACATCATGGGGTGGTTTTTACGAAGTTTCTTCCCAGTTTTCCATCATACTGTTACACCGGCAACGTAGATTAATAATTAATTATAAGTCATCATATAGATGAAATACTCAGGAGTACGACATTAAACACCAAACAAACAAACGAATTAATTTATTCAAGACCTTCATTTGACTTTATTTCAGAAATAGTTAAACATGAAAACATTTTTAAAATTTCTTTTCATGTTTGAGTCAATTGATATCACTAGTACCGTAGATTCATTGGGGGTTACACCGCACTTTAGGTTGTTTCACTTAGATGATGGTGTGCCAGCCCAATGGGTAAAGGATAACCACCCTAAGCGATGACGGCAGCTGGAAGAAGCCACCATACAGATAAATAGCACAATAAACAGAACACCACAACAAATCAGCTATCTGATGCAACAGAGTGCACCAGGGCACAGGAGGCTCTATCCGAATCACTTGTAGAAAGTTCTTGTTCTTTTTAGGTTCTGAATGTTAACACAAAGTACAGATGGTGACTATTATGATTGGGAAGGGGCTCCAGATAGCCTGGTACTCTGAGCTAAGGGGCATCAGGCACTGATTTGTTGTGGTATCTGGTTGAATTTCCAAGACTTGTGTTGCCTTTGCAGACCTGTGTTGTAATCCTTTCCGGAATAACCTTAATATATCGGTCCTGTAAAATGGTCACGATAACCTATCACTTGCATTTGTCCTTGCTTTTTTTTTTTTGAAATACTTAAATGGGCATTTACGGAAAAAGGGACTCAAAATCACTTTGTATAGTTTGTAATTAATATTAATACAAACTTTTTTTCATGGCCGAACTGACACAATCTGTAAAAAAAATACAACTTTAGACCAACAGTTTGAACGATTTGGGTAATCTTTAAATCGTTTTCCTAAAATGGGTTAAGATAACCTTGGGTAGGCCCCGGTCTCCTGAACAGCACACGCCTGCTTTACTTTTTGACATTTGTGTCATAAATGATTTCCTTTACCCGTTAGAGTGGAATGCCATTTTATGAGTGAAATGTTCTTCAGTAAGACATAGATGATAGATAGATGATAGAACCCAATCAATGAAACATAACTTAAAAGTCATCGTCAGTTAGACATAGATGATAGATAGATGATAGAACCCAATCAATGAAACATAACTTAAAAGTCATCGTTTATGCTGTCTTGGAGACAAATTTGTTGCACTTGGCTGGAGTGTTTATATTTAAGTACATTTGACCTAGTTACTGTTTAATTAAGTGCACTTATGTCTGTTCCATTTTTCTTTTTATACACATGTACAATGTATAGGCCAATTGCCCATCTGTGTGTTTGACACTAAAATGTCATACATGTAGAACGTAAGATAAATGTAGAGTTTTGTTTTGCAAAGCTTACACCTTTAATTTTAATGATACAATTTGAAAAGCTCCCTGAATAAATTGAAAATGGACTTTGTTAAACAAGTCGAAGGTCAAGGTCATGATTAAAGGCCTTTTGTTTAGTAACTGAGATTTCCTGTCCGGCTCATAACCTTGTTGTGAATGTTGGGATTCTAAAATCATGTGGTCCAATGACATGTCACTTCAAGTGATCACAAGATCAAAAAGATATCATACAGTGCTATATTTGCATGGGTGGGAATGACTTTTTCTAACCACAGGACAATTGACCTGCTCTTTCCAAAAGTTCCAGGACATTTTAGATGTCATTTAAATTATTAACCTCATGATAATAACTGTTTTCCTCACAAACGTTTGACGACTCAAGACTGTTATGTTTGAATGACATTCATAATTTGTCTACATTGGACCACTTTCTCTAAACACTAAATAGTGAAAGTGATTCATCTTGTTGTAGGCTTTGCCTGGGAGAGAAAATCTAACAATTCAACAAAGGCTCAGACTTCATTATCAATCAACCCAAAAAAAATAAATAACTAACAATGTTGTAAATTACATTTAAAAATGCCAAGGTATTTTTAATAGTATAAATCAGACAAAACATTTTGTTTATTAACAGAAATGAAATTCTACCCCCAGCTCAATAATCCTATCCCTAAAACTAGACCTAATCCTGAACCTTACCCTACATGTAAATCAAACACTATTACTAATTCTAATATATTATAGTCTAAAGCTTAGCCCTTAGTACCCTTACTTAAAAAGGTAGCCATAAACTGTTGAAACCCTACATGTAGTTTCAGGTGACGGACCAATTCTTCAATGACACCAGTTCAAGCCTTAGATATTATTTAATGTTGTGATAAACAAAAAAAAAGTTTGGTTTAAATTGGCCAAACATAAATGAGATTTTAATTCTTATATGCATGCAGCAATATGCGTTGCCATTTTATATTTTCAATTCTTGATTTAAAACATATTAAAAAAATGGTATACTTGTTTGAATGATGTCAGGGATGTGAGTAACTTTTGAAGTAGCAGGACATTATGTGTAAAGTAGAAGGCTATTTTATGTTTATTAAAGCGCGAGCGAAATTTTTTTTAGCCGGGGTCCAGGGGCGGCGGGCTCTGAAGTACTAGATTGCTGTAGACGCATTTTAGCCATATTTTGAGCTGAAAATTAACTTTTTAAAAAGGCTTGGTTGAAAGCTTTCATTTACTGTTTATTTACTTTTTTTTTTTAGTATGTATGCTTTTAAAAAAAAAAAAATGTACATGTATGGAAGTAAAAAGAAAGTCAAATAAAAGCTTGAAACCAAGTCTGCATTGCT
>JAVFBZ010167571.1:0-16853 GCA_032466195.1 Katharina tunicata
TGATTTTCAAAATCGAATCGAAAAGGGTATGTTAAAACGCGTTTAAACCCATCAAAAGCCTTATTCAGCTATATTTTCTGTTGAAACCGTGATCAACAACAACAACATATCACTGAGTAACAAACATACTTCAGGCACTTACCTACATAATTCGATCCATTTTTTTGTCCCCTTAGTATCACCGGGGAACCTAAACAGGCTGCATTTGTTTCGCCCAAAAGCGAAACAAAACACCATCATAAAATGCTGCTACTAATAATGTACTGGCAGAAAGAAAGCATGTACCCGAAGGTGACGCAACCGAAAAATAAGCGAACGAGACTTACATACCCTATTAAATAGATAATCAGACACCAATGTAACTTTTCAACCTGTCTGCATTTTCTCTGGGCCGCGCGCTGGCTCGGTTGATTGATCGTGAACGGCTGAGTCGCCCTCGTCGAACTCGATGTACGTTCGAGCCCCCTTGTCAAACAAAGGTACAAAAAGGAAGCTTTCCTGTGGCTGCGGAGACGAACAGGTGTTTTAACATGAGGTTTCTTCCATGTTTTCCACGATACACCAGCAACGCAAAGCCGTCACATGAAAGACAGTACGACGTTAAACGACGTAACCAATCATACAAATAATAAGCAAGTTAATCTTCTAAACAACACTTCTCTCCATATTAGTTGTGGACGAAGCAAAATAATTTTCGTCCGTACAGTTATTTATTTTGTTAATATTTGTCATCTGACAGCCTTCCGTATCTTATAACTTCTCTAAAAGCTGTTGATCAGGGTTGATATGCATAGCCAATTATGATTTATTGTCAAATATAACAAACACGGTGGCATGTTCAAAATGTGCAGGAAGACCATTTATCTGTTTAGAGAAAAGAACCCTGACGATAAAATCGCTTTATAAATATGAACATCTATGTAATGGAAGTATAACTGACTTATCCTGAGTTGGCAAAGTCGTCAGAAATTCAGATAAACGAATGATCCAGTTTTGCATCCTTGTGATTCGAAAATAAACAGTTTTCTTCCTTTGTATATTTTTTTGAATATATAAATTACTTCACTAAATTGCTTCATTCTGCTCAGCTGCGTTGTAAAATGAATAATAGCTTAAATTAACTCATGTCACTTAAAGTTTATAACTGCGCATCAAAAATTCGACTTTGTTTTTTCAGGAGACAGAATATACTCATCTTGACCAAGATTTGAAATCTGTATAATTTTACACCTTAAATTAATTCGTTTAAAAATCCAACAAACGATTCCCTAGTTGTGGGACACTGCATGAATCCATGTACAGCTAGTATTTAGTTTATCTTAATTACACTTTAAGTAGCGATAACAAAATATGACCCCAAGGAATAAATGTCGCTTTTACTGTACTTGCTGAGTTTGACAGCGGTGATCTAAAAGAGGTGGAATGTGGACTGAGTTACTTAGTTTGTGCGCAGAAAAAAACTAATCAAAGCCTTAAGGGTATGTATATTAGAGGAAAGCCAGGTCTGACAAGAGCAATTATCTTCATCGAATCATGGATCTTGTTCAGAGCACAGCAAATATTTACTCCTATGTCTGCCCGCAAAACAAAATTATCCATTTGAAATCTGTGTGAAAATTCCAGTTGATAATCAGACGTTAGCAAAGAATCTCCCCTCTAGATAGAATCTACTGCTCATGACCACCCAAAAGTGGAGCTCTGTTGATTGGAATAAGAAATATACCAGTTTGCTAACATCCTAGAGAATAATAAACTATCTACAAGAGCAGAAATATTTTCCAACTCATACATATTTTTGAATGTGTAGCTGAAGATCAATGGTGTTTCCATCTTTGATAAAGCCCTTCAAATCGTGTGATATGTTTAAATGAAGATGTTTTATCTCCATTGAGCACGATGGACCTATTTTGCCGCACGTTCCTTGTCAGTCAGCTTGAACCTTAAATAAATATTATACAATATAGCGAGATGAGACCGGAATATTTTATAACTGATGGACATCGCCACGCCAAAACGTCTCACGATAATGAATCGCATCTCTGCGAGTTTTTACGCGAGAAATATTTTTTGTTCACACTCGATAATTACTTCTCCATGACACATTAAAACCGATGAGGCTCCATCTAAAACATGTCCGTGTAACCGGCACTGATACACTAGTCTTTAATACCTCTATTCTGTTTTTGTGGTGACTTACCAATTTAACAACTTACCAATTTATTCCCTACAGCATTGTGTTCATGCAGGCTTTGTGAGGCAGGTGGTATGTCTGATTCATGACAAATGTGAGTTGTAAGGGGAACAACATTTCCAAAAATAGCATTTTTGCCAAGACATGGGTTTAACAAAGTATAATGAAGATACGTTATTCTGATAAAAGATACGAAGGAATATATCCGTAGGGGCACCTGTCCATGTTTTAATAACGTTTTTTACTTTCACATATCCATGGTGACAAAGAAAATGTGTTTGTTTTTAAGATCACATGACTTTCTCCTGTATTATGTGAAAGGTACAGAAAAAAACAATAGACAATGCTGTTTCCAGTTTCTATTTTCCTTCGATATTTTGATTATAATCAATGAATAGATACTTATCCACCTTACAAGTTATTAAAAATGTTGTCTTCGGCAACTGTCAACATGACATCAACGTTATTTTGTTATTTAAATATTTCCAACTGTCTTTAACAACATTTGAAGTAAGTCTAGTTAAGAACTGCATTGTACATTGAAATGTTTATTTGTTTATACTACAATAAATATACACTGTGTTAAACCCCTGTTATTTGTTTTGGATTCATAGTTTTCTGTGATTTTATAATAGTTAATCCACAGGCCTCAACCCGAAACAAAACATCCGTCTGACAGTTGCCAATACGAAAATAACATTTATATTTGTGTATAACATATATACGCTGGCCCTGCTAGCCGCGTTCGAACCCCGGTGGAGGCAATCACAATTTTCTTTCTCTTCATTTATACGAAAATATATACATACAGATAATTCCGGTTTCCATAAATGGATCTTCAAAAGGAAGTCCTCAAATAACAGCAAAGATTGGTGAATAGCTGAAAACGTTTCATCACATGTTTATTTTATCTTGAATAGATCACCATATTTAAGTTTAGAATGATGGGTCGTGTTATATTAACATGGCAGCTGTTTGAGGGATTTTGCCTTCTGTTGAATAAACCATGTTATACAATGCTAAACACTATACAAGTAGGTGTAAACGTCTACCAAGAAACCTTCAAAAACCACCCGTAGGGAAGTTGTAAAAAATATCTTGTCAATGATTTAAAAAGTTTGCTCCTCTTCTGTTTGCAAAGTGCCAGTGTTTTTATTCAAGGAAAACAAACCCTCATATTAGTAAGTAATTGGACGAGTTAAAACATATAACATATTACAGTTTTACACTCATCCAAAGCCTGCTGGTCTACCACAATAATCCAATAGAATAAATCAAACGAACAGTAAGGCTCATATCAACAAAAGTACCCAACGAACATTTAGGTATTTGTACGTCAAGAAATGATCTTTAATATACATTTGGCATATTTAAATGGCGTTATTTTATTCAGATGCCAACAACTTTTGCCTGCAGTTGATCGTTTTGTACTAGGTTTTGACGGATCAGGATAAATATTGATGCTATTCCCCCTTATCGTCCATGTGTAGACGGGGGGACAAAGACAACTATGAGCAGCCTGGTGGAAACCTGCAATTTGTCAAATTTGTTATGTCTTCATAGTTCTCGTTGTGTACACAATTAGAGCAAAAAGAATTGAGACGGACTACAAATACAAGATTTATATATAGAGTATTGTTCGACTGTGACTTTGGCTTTGGATGAAAGGTAACTTCTCAGCACTATACTAGAACAAAGGTAGATAGAATGACAGAATAACATGGAACAATGCCAGAAAACAATCACTGAAACACAGAAGTTTGATTTATTGGTTCCATCCATTGTACTAACAAGAAGTGGGATTACGCAGCATGTCTCAGTTAGAAAACTCTCAGAACGAGCTAAAATAGTAATGTATAAAATTATTTCTACTGATGAGTTTAGCAAAGTACAGTTAGGTTACGACTCCAACAAAATATACACATGGATGTTTTAAAACCATTATTCTTGATAATGGTTTTAAAATAATCCGAAATATTGAATCAACTGCTTTTCGAGACAACGAACAAGTAAACTAAGATTACAATTCCTGCAATTGGGTCTACTTATTTATTACCAAAGTAGAGTAAAGTTTCAGAGACGTCTAATATGAGCCGTAAGCAACTGGCCAATGTTTAAGAGAAAACCGATACTTATATGGAAAATAGGTAGGTATACATTGTATTCTTTAATCTGTAAGCAAGATGCCAAGAACGTTTGGCTGCAGTTCATCATGTAGCCCTGCTGTTTGACAGATCAGAACCAACAAGCATTTAATTGTCTTGTAGCCTCCCGACAACAAGATCTGTAACTTTGTTTATTGAATTATTTTGGCATTTAGCCAGGCTGACATTGTACACAGCAGATACATTTTTCAAAACAGTATTCCATGTTAGCTCATTATAAAACAATGTCCGTTCCTCGACTACTTATCTGATTACGTTCTTAAATCATTTTAAAGAAACGATGAATATACTGCCCTCTCAACGAAGAAAACGAGAATCTAGCTTCTGCATAGACATGGACATAAAAGCTATGGTATGGAAATCAAGAATTGCCATATATCTATGGTAACAGTTTTCTAGACTGTATCATGATGTAAATAATTGTATTAAACTGTCGTTAGCAATCCCTTATTAATGTATACAAAGAAACAAGACAACCATATGTTTAAGCCTTTTCATGACATGGTCATTTGAGTATAATAACACATTTAACAAGTATCAGAGCCATTATCAATTTCGCATGCTTAAGTCAGAACAAAACGTTCCAAAGATTTCATGCAACACAGTATTGCAGAATTTGTGTTCAGTAGTTTGAGGATCGAATTTTTGTGCAATTCTGATGTCATCCGGAGCCGAGTTTATAAACACTTGAGAGTCTGTGCGCAAGGCTTACACAGTTATATTCTTTCTTGATCACGGTCTGAGCCTGTCCAGTTGAGCACGGAAACAGTCCTCAACCTTTTTGTAACCTAAGTTTTTCAGAACCTGTGCGGATTGTAGAGTTGATTCAGTTGAGCACGGAATCACCCTTTGAATAGATTCAAGGATCATTTTAATCTCGGCCCCAGAGGTTCTGTCTGCAGCTTTCCAACTCTTGATTTCATTTCACTTATTAAAGCTGCATTTTCATGAAAATATATTTATCCTCATAGAAGTTTTGAGACAACGTAAAAGTTTCAACTTCTATATACATGTAATAGCGAATTATTGTGACCATAAAATTTCAAATTATGGTCTAACCCTGAACAAAATACGCACGAGAAAGTAATACCATTCTATAAGTTTAAAAAAACATCCGACCTAAGCCTATACTGTAGAAAGAATGGTTTGTTTGGTGGATTAAACAGACGGCGAGAATCTTAAATGTCACCCTTAACATATGTGACTATCGTGAAGTTTATTTTCCCCTCTCACATCCTCCCTCATTTATCAATCAAAGAGTCCTACATTCATGTAACAAGGAGTCACACATCACCCAGTCAGCCAGTCAATCCAAAGTATACTGTGGTTACCAAAATTGTACGAGCAGCGTATCTGTTAACCAAATACTGTGCAGAATTGTCGCTCTCTTATATTTTGTTTCCTTCACAATTGCTGCAAAATGTTAGTTTTAAAATTTGATGTGTACTTAATACTAATATTTCTAAGCACCATGGTCCAGATAGGATTGACAGACACGTGATACACTGCAGAAAGAAACTTTCTGGCTCATACTAAATACGAACAAATATTCTAGATTCTCTATTACACAGCATGAACAGGGAATATGAACAGATAAGCTGGGTTGTTTTCTGTTGTTGTCAGATTCAACATATACGCGTTAGATTTACAGGTTATTCAGCAAAAGGAATGAAAACAAATCTTATATACATCTATTTCATAGTATAGTCTTTGCTGATAAAACACACGGATGTTCGTCTTACAGCCAATTTAAATCTACACAGAATTTGAGAGAAACGCTTAATATACGCCTTACAATCAACCAAACTATCAAATCTATACCTGAAATGCAAGCCCAATACGATCAACAATTAGATGTGAGACTACAATTTTATATGTAAACTGTTTGTTATCCGCACAATACTCCCATCTTCATCCCATACTTTAACAATGAACTTCGGAATATTTACGTAGTGGCGAGGAATGTACAGGCCATCATTTGTACTGTTAGTCATTGTTAGTCACACAGGTAATACGAACAAAATAAATTAAGTCTAAACGACAACCTAACTACAAGATCTTATCAGTTTATTCACAAATTTGAATTTATGTGATTTTTATCAAACCATAGCTACAGAACTGTGCAATGCTTAATCATTGTAATCTTCGCATCGTGTAGGGCGATGCGGACACATAACTTGCAATTACTGTCTTTTTCAATGCTTATCGTCCATTTTCTTTAATTCTTTGCGTAGTTGCAAAATAGTATATTTGATGTAAACTCTGAGTGGCAAAAGCCTGCTGTCCGGAATTAATTTTAGAACAAAATTTGAGTTAGTGAGGGAGATTTTCGAATTTGGCCGCCATCTTGCTACCTTCGTTTACAAATAATATTTGCTTTTAAATGTTACCAATGCGCAAGGTGGGCATTGTAAATACCTTAAATATGTCAAAGAGTTCAATTCTTCCAAACAGTATTGGAAACAACTTAATTGGGCAATACAAAATCGGTAAGTGTAAAAACTGAAAATTACATATTTCTATTCTGTACTGATCTGTATCATTATTGATTACGTAGTAGACTAATAAAAAAAAAGTCCACGATACGATACGGAACTCTGCATCTACTGTGACTGTTATCAAACCATAGTGACATAATATAGACGGAAGTCTGTGATTTACCCTTTGTTCTATTTCAAGGATTTAATTGTGTCCCACTGTTCCACAGCATCGGTGTGTTGACATAATTACCAGATTATGTTGCATATCGATAGCAAGTGCAATATGACAAATGGCGGCTAGTATTCGGTTGTCTTCTTTCATATCTACTGGTCGTCAGAATACCACCATAGAAGATTTAAGTGTTCGTTCTGACATTGATTCTAGAGGATAGCGTTGATTTTGAGGAAGCCCATTGAGATTGGATACAACTTACATTTTTGTCCTTTGTACTTACAGAACTGATTTAATGTCAAATCGAAAACTTTGAACTTAAGCTGTATCTACACGGTACGAAGCCCAGAGTTCAATTCCCGGTGGAGGCATGCAAATTTACTTTCTCTACCTTTGCATTTTTAAATGTTTGGCATTCTGGGAATTTCTCAAACGATAAACAAATTGTTGGTAATATCTCGATAAAAGGACAACATTTTAGTGTGTCTGTTTTGTTTCTTTCGGAAGAGAACTTTCACTAGGATGTAAGTTCGCGGTCGTTCTGCTGGGATCCTCTAAAGCTCAGTCGGTAAAGCATTGGCCTCTGGAGACAGATGATTAAACTCTGACTATATACATTTTAAAATTTGTTTTTGTGGTCTGCAAGGAATTAATTGTTCTGAGATAAAGGTACCTTCTTCAAGTCCAGAGGTGTATATTTATTTTCGTGAGAACGTACCATTTTCTGTTTGCTTTCTTCGTTGGTCGTTTGCCATAGACAATGCACTTAATAATAGGGAACAACATTTAATTCAATCAGTTGGGTGTGTGCCAAGAACTTTACCATTTATCAGATAACCTTCCATAATACTGTCAGCTAAAGAGAGGGATTCATCCGTAGAGTGTTTGAAAGAAACGTCTCAATTTGGCAAGAGAATGGCAAGAACTAGTTTTGTGATTACATTCCCTGTGTTAGTGAATGTAAATCTCAATACCATTATAGTGATAGAAGAACATTTTTGATATTGTTACTCTTTACCTTTATTCCCCATCAGTATCGCTGAGTTACCTTGACAGTGCAATGTTTTGGTGATATAAGATATTAGATGGTTTCCAGTTTGAAACGATATTAATAAACTTTTTGTATTCCATTTTCTGTGAATACCTGCTATTTCATTACACTCTTTTTATGTGTCTGTTAATCGTTTGTTTCTTCAAATATTTGTTTTGGAGGCACATGTATCTATATATAAAACTAAGCGAAATTAATTCGCGTACGTTTTAGGTTTGATTAGAAGAAGATTTCCGAGAAACTGCTTATACATGTATCTGTTTACATCCGCCAATGAATCAAAACATTAGTAAAGATTTTCCTCTAACCTACAAGACAACGTTCTCTATACCTTCAAAAACGCACTGGCAAGTAGACTGTTTTAATAGTGAGTGAGTTACATGTACTTTCAATATAAACTGCTTTGTCTGGTTTGAATTTCAAAAGTATACTTATTTTTACTGCAGTCTCTGTTCTATATCTAATCTAATGGTCGGTTAGTTATTCCGTTAGTTAATCGAATAAACGATTAAGAAGATTCATGCTGCATATTTATTGACTTAGTCAATGAAAAAAGCGGTAGAATTCCCGTTGCCTGTGACATTCTCCTAAACTTTGTTACTCCTTTTTTATTACCTTTACTTCGTATCGAATAAACGGTTGTGATTAACATTGATTGACCGATGTGTTGGAACTTTGTAAGTCAGATAACAGTATCATTTCCTTGCCGCTTACTGCGAACAAATATTTCTGTTTTGCTTCCAGATATAAGTTCTTACATGAAAGATTAATGGTTGTGTCATTTATAGCTGTTCTACACAATCTTCCGAAAGGAAAGTCAGAAAGTCAAAAGAAACATCAACTAAGATTCACTGACAAAGATAACATGTCTGTCAGGTAAATATACTGCATACAAAATAATGTGATCCATATGTGTGAAGAAAGCCATGATAAGTGATTCAGCGTAAGTGGTAACGTTGTATTGTAGTGTGAAAGTTTAAATGAATATTACTATAATCGCACTTGACTGTTAGTTAAGATCTCAAAACTCAAAAACAAAAATGTAGAACCTGCAGCATACACGTATATCTTGTTTAAACGGCATTTTGATGTCGGGCACAGAACAAAATTATGACAAAGATGGCAGTTAAGGGTTCATCAATATACCCAGAGAAATTACATATTTGTTATGTTTTTGTTATACACGTATCTGTTTTATTGTTTTTTAATAGCATATTAGACAAGGAAAATTTCGAGTTTATTATACATGCCTTCTTTAGAGAAATAAAGATGTTTGTTTGGTTTAAGAGAGTTTTTGACCGGTTTAATTACTATATTAAACGTATTCAGAGCTTTCCATTTCCATGTTTCCATACAAAATCAATCTTTCACAATAAATGTATGTTTAACAGCATGGACATTTTTTTTCTAAATTAGAACAAAAGTAGCTTTATATGAACCAGGGAAATAAATGTGTTGCTAAAATGTCACTTATTTGTTGAAATGATCTTTCCTCCCACGTTGTGTCTGGTGAAGAATCGTTTAGACATAAACGTAACGGATATAGGAGACACCTGGACGAATCTGTGGCTTTAGACATAAACGTAACGGATATAGGAGATGTGAGGTTTTCCAAATTACAATAGTGTCTGTTACTGTAAGGAATACTATAATTGACTTGCAAAGTTGATCATATTAGCAAAAATCGACTCGTGTCAAAAAAGAATAAAATTGTTTTATGTTGTGTCTGTCCCTTGAATCTTGAGAGAATATCATTTAATAGAACGGGATGACGCTTTAATTTATCTATCAAGCTTAACCAGGTCATCACGCCACTCGACACCAAACCAAGACTTATGGGTTGTGTTAATGACACCCTTGGGTCTGCTTTTTAGGAACTGAACGCTGTTACTTAGTGATCTGTGATTTTCGGTTTGCTCTTAAGAGACAGACACACAGCAGTAAAACAGACAAGCCACATAGAAAAACAAGGCGAGTTATCCCATACCAAAGCCCGTGTAATGGACACCTTCCACGCAGATACCATGGCCACCATTGTCTTTGTCATCTTACACCAAACCGAGTGCCTCTGGCGGGGCGAGATAGTTAGGCATGGCGTCCATAAAATGAAGATTTTGTTATTTAAGAACTAAATCTGACAGAGGCCCTGTGATATCTTTAGAAAGCGGATAAAATATAATAAAAGATAAAAGATAAAGTATAATTTATATAACTGCTCATCATATGTTGTTGTAGATAACAAATAAAATGAGGGACGAGGTACCAGAACGTGCTTGGAAATTACCTATACCAAATTTCTCAGATTAACATAATGCGCATACTTATTTTAGTTTAAACACATTAAATAGCACAACACTCTCTAATATCATATTCTACTTTATTTTTTTTTTTACATACTACTTAGCTCAAATTGAAACAAAAACCCTAACCAAACAGAGCCCACAAATAAAGTAAAACAGTGATACAAACATTAAATTTCAACTTATCCTCGTCGTCAAAGTTAAAAACACGATAGCACATAACCATGTCGAGAGATCTGATAACGAGCACTGGCAATCGAATGCGTCTACCAGTGAATTCACCTTAATAAGTTGTGTGTTCCTGAAATGAATGGAAAAAAATGAATCAACGTTAAAAGGTACCAGTTCAAAGATATTATATGTCATGGAATTCTGGATAAATGTGTAGCATTCAAAGTGAACGCAACTTATATTATTGATGGACGCACACAGGGTTTATTGGTGTCTATTAAACTTTCACTTAAGTGTGTCATATTGACTGAGAACCGATACTTGAATAAATCTATCCATGTAGCAAAACAACACACACACACAAAGCCTACAGTTCTCCTCGTTCTTTTGTAATTTACACTACTATGGAACTGTTGCGTATTGGAATATGTCCTGGGCCAGTTATAAAAATCCAAATGTGTTTAAATTGATGACCTAAAAAAAGTATGAAATTGGTGAAACTCCAACGTCCAGCTGTCAAGAATTTTATGTTAAGTTTTCAGTTACGCAAGTCCATTGTGAAATACCACTTGATCATCAATCATCATCATCATCGTTTTTTCCTTCAGAACCCTCTTCTCTGGATAGTATCTACAATTTGTGACCACCATAAAAGACTTCCGGTGTAAATATTAAATAAAGCACGGATTACTTATAGCTTGTAAAAACATAAACTACCTAATGGAACAGATGTATTTTCCACGTCCACGAAAATTAATTTCGGATATTAACCTGAACATCGGTGATGTTGAGATGATAATTGGCTTATTTTTTATTTAATTTCCCCAACGAAAAACCATCCCAATTTGTGCTTTGTTCAAAGGAACCTATTATATCTGCTTGGAGAAGGTTTGTCCTGACTCGTCCCGAATGCTGGAGGAATATTAATGTAAAATTAAGAATACCAAATTACAATTTAAAACCTTTACGATATTCAGCTTCACACTGGTAACGTGTTTTCCAACTCTTTAGAACAATAAATGGGTCAATCAAATAAGCATAGAAGTAATAAAGATCCCAAATATGAGTGATGGTCATTATAAGCTGGGTAATTCTTAAAGGTTGGCCTAACTTCATCAGTACAAAGTTTACTTGTCAAAGCATGTAAACACTTGGCAGTCGATGGTTTTACCAGATGGTGGTGAATACTCAACAGTTACATAAATGTACTAAAATACGACCCGTATTTTAAGTAACGAAAGCGATGGAAGATCTTCTTGCTCGAAACCTTAAACACCAAGAGATAACGACTTGTCCACTTGAACTAATAAATAAATAACAAACAAGTTCTTGTCCACTAAAGAGAAGTAAACTTTAATTCCTAATATAACGTCTCCAGGCCACGCAAAACCGAAGAAGGCACCACGGAAACAAGACTAGCTGGTTGTGTAATTGACACCGATACACCGCGGTAACTGGACGCCGTTACTTACAGAATTTACTTATCGGTTTGCCCCTCAGAGCAATGTTTTGATCCAATCCACACCCTTGAGGCAAGTAACCGGCGAGATGGATAGAAACAAATGCCAGTTGAAAAGGGTTATAACAACATTTCGAAAATAGCATTTTCCCACTGATGAGCCTCTCGAAGGAGAGTGAAGTTACGATGCTAAGAAATGGATTCATAGTAGTTCAATATTACTGATTATGTGAAAACCATTCTTAATAGTTGCGATTGTTTAAAAATAAATTTAAATATCGAATCGCCATGGATACACGAGTCACCCCCCCCCCCACACACACCCCGCACCCCGCACAGGCACGGTAAGGGAAACTGTATTTAATACTAAGAGCACAAAATTTTCTCTTAAATTAAGAGTCTTAAATTGAAGTAAATATTCAAAATGTATATGCAGTTAATTGCTTTATTTTACGTACATACCTGAATAGTATAAAGGGAAATTATTTACCTTTTTTTATATCGAACCGAACAATCTGTATATCCAAAAATATCTTATTTTAGATAACAGTATGCATTATTATAAAATCAGTTGTTAAATAAAGATATACAGATATTAGGATGTGCGTTTTCACAGATATTTCCAGCCAAACAAAACAAGTTGGTCTTGTATGAAGATCAGAGACATAAATATACACTGCGAATGGTACTTTTATTGGCCGAATGACCTGTCACATTCTCTGACATAAAATCCATGCGTGACGACCTGTGAGATAGGACATAAATACAGGTGTTATCATTAGAAAGACATGAAGAGGAAAAAAGCAACCAATTTCGAGTCTTCAAATAAGCATCAATTACTTTGCATTGAAGTGTGAAATATTTATCAGAAAATGTTTGGTTACATGTAATTTTAAGTTTAGTTAACATCATAAATATATAGTATTATTTCTGTTTCAGATGATGCGTCCTGCTATATTAACAAGATCTCTGTTGTGTGAAACAATTTGTGAGATATATTCCTGTGTTGTGTAAATCATGTTGTAAAATGATAAACAAGATCAATCTGGATCTGGAAGATAATGCCTCAATGATATTTATTTAAGATAGAAGATTGTTTTCTTAAATTATTCAGTGTTTATATCCGACCAAAGAACTGCCTGTGAAGTGGAAAATACACAAATGTATCGCCGACTAGATAGCGCTATTTTCGTTGATGCGTTTTGTAAACTTATTACTCCAACACAAATACAAATACATGCCATACTGCCCTTCAATTTACTTGTCATCTTTATGAGTCTTGTTAAATTAACAAGGTAGATGTTGTTTAAACAGTTTGGTGTTTTTTCACAAGATAAACATGATAAATATAGAAAACAACGCTAACTTGTCTGTAATTTAAAATATTTTTACTAAATAATTTACACAAATTTACACAAATGTATCGCCGACTAGATAGCGTTATTTTCGTTGATGCGTTTTGTAAACTTATTACTCCAACACAAATACAAATACATGCCATACTGCCCTTCAATTTACTTGTCATCTTTATGAGTCTTGTTAAATTAACAAGGTAGATGTTGTTTAAACAGTTTGGTGTTTTTTCACAAGATAAACATGATAGATATAGAAAACAAGGCTAACTTGTCTGTAATTGAAAATATTTGTACTAAATAATTTACGGTTTAAATTTGCCAAGAACAATTATAAAATCTGCCTGTGAAGTGGCAAATATATATATATATATCGTTAAATTCAGTACACTATGTTTATCGACCTTGTACTAACTTCCGGAAATATATTCTCCAAGCAGTGGTCAGTCAGTAACTGCATGGGTTCAGTTGTAGCATGTTTTTTTTTTTGTTGAAGTTTCAAACCAATGTGACCGAAACTGAGTGTTTTGTGGTTCGGTTGGATCAGTGATAGTTGATGATTGCAACTTTCTATGTCGTGCGTTATTAACGGATAATAAAGTTTTTATTTGACCTTTTGCAAAGTGCTAACTGTTATTTACATATTTTTTACTGTTGAATTCTTACAACAGTTCAAAAATGCTAGAGTAGTGGCAGTGTTTGTCTTGTATAAAATGGATACTTTTGTCTGTCATTTTATTTTCAAAATATTTATCTACCTTTTTGCGTATGTCAAAACTTGACATGGCTATGATTAATATATCCGTAATCACCAATAGAGATAAGATTTCTCACACTACAAACTCCATAGTTCCACTACACAGATTTGTGATAGTGTGTTTTATATGCACTAGTGAAAATACTTTTTTTTATTTCGATCGGTCAGTTAATGCATATTACAAATCATACGTCACCATAATACGTATTGATAATCTTACCTACATGAATGTTTATATTATTGTTACTTGTGTACCCATAAGTTGTACACGTACGGTCAATAGACTATACTATACATACTGGATTAGGTAAACCGTTCAAAGGTTTATTGCATAGCAAAGCCCATAAACCTTTCTACCGAACAAATTTATCATTTCACTCTGTAAGAGCCCAGGATACTTGTGAATGGAACAAATTTCCTCAGCTGCTTTTAAGGCACTGCCTATCTTTACCTATCTTTTTAAAACCTTTGTTTAAACGTCTCTGTGTGGATGCCAACATTTCTTAGGTTCATCGGAAACGATATCAAAATAAACGTATAAATATTGTATACTTTTCGAAATAATGATTTTCGAAATTCTGTTTTCTTAAGGATAGAACAAGCCCCATGGGGCATTAAACCTACTAGACTGATTTGATCTTTGTTCTTGTTTAATTTCTATGTGTAATGTTCATAAGCCGTTTACATATTCTTGTTGTACTTCAATATAACTCTTCTGGTGAATAAAATATGGTATGTCTTCCACCGTCTGCTTGCTGACAAGTTGATCCCAATCTCTTCTTTTATTAACGAGACATAATAACTTCGCCCTTCTCTACTGTTTTTTGTGTATATGAATATTTTTTAATATGTTCTGAAATAGATATGAGCAGTTTTAACTATGCTTTAAACTTCTGGGGCCGATTCCGCACAACTTTACTTAGTGCATAAGTTCTTTTTTTTTTTGACTTGGCTAAGCGAGTTTTGGCATAAGTCGATTACACAAAGCTATTTTGTACCATACTTAGCTAGGCAATATTTGTTAATGCTGGGAACTCTTTGATATCTAAAGGAGAATATGATGTTCTGTAATGGCGCGTATCTGTGCGTACTAAGCAGGGAGTCTAGACACCCTGGTGCTAAGTTAGTCGGTGCGAGATCTACAAAAATGAATTCACTGCAAGGATGACATCTGTTGAAACGAAGATTAGTCTTAAATTCTCCAACCGAGATCACTTATGTAAGCCGCAGAGGACTTTCCATCCTGTTTTTTGTTAAACGCACATGGTATGTTTTGCACTAGTACTTTTTACAAATGACTCCGACGGATGATATTTATCATTATAATTTCAAATAAGATATTGACAGGCTGTCGGCTACTGTACTGACGAAATCCGGATCTAAATATACTAAATGTAAGAAGTATGGTGAATCAGTTAACTGTTTCTTGGACTAGACGTCGGATATCTAAAATGATAAATGTCATGTGAGGAGTCCTTTCCAAAAACTCTAGTATTGCTATTCAAGAACGTTGTACCATTAAATGAAACCAAAGAAATTTCTACTATGTATCTAGGTTTTATTTCTCGAAAAGAAATAATGATATTACCACTCATGTGATGCTTAATGCCACACCATGATATTCAGGTAATGTCTTTTGTGTGAAATTGAGTGACATTTTGCTAAACAAATTTTGATGGTTTAACAGTTGGACATTTTCCTCCACACATAATGGTGAAGAAGATGGAAAAAAAAAGATGTTTGTTTTAGTGGCCATGGTCGCTGAATATAATGTATATTAAAATGTTGTTGTACATAATTGATTCTGGCACCATCTTCAATTGCAAGTGGAATAACCTTAAGTACAGCTCCGGCATAGAACTGAAACTAAAGCGCTGCATAAAAGTGACACAGAAAGTTTAACAATATCTAAATCTACAATTGCTGGATCCTATTAAAAACTACAAAAGTTTGTTTCAAAATATTTTCTACATAATGTAAGGTCATGGGATTTCTCTTTAGTCACAACTTGACTCAGCAATAAAAAAAACTAGATATTCCTGGCCATCGGCTTTTTTCCATTTAATTGATTAACAATTTCGTAAGATTATGCTTTGGTTGTGCCCTATTATATAATCTGTTATATCAACATTAAAAATAAGCTTATTTTATTTGATATTTGCATGGACACTATATTTTGTCATTAACAATAACCTTAAAAAGGAGTATAACCCCAATCTAACCAACAAACAAGTGTCCTGAACAAGGGGTAAAATGAAGTTTGTTTCACTTTTTTTTACGCTGCTCTTATTTCACTCATTTGACGGCGTGCCAGCCCAATGGGTGAGTGGAGCACAAGGTGCATCAATTAATAGGTTAAGAAGGACAGAACTACATATGATAACTGTGTGAAATTGGTTCTGTTTGATAGAATTCATTTTTGATCAAATAGTGGTCTCCAAATCAAATATTGCAGTTATAAAACTTTAGTTGATAAATGTCCCACTGCCAGGGAAACAACGTGTACTGCACTACATTTGTATCCTCTGTCACACTTCCGGATTTTAAATTAAGTAATTAACAGCTATGCTTTCTCGGTTGCAAATGTGACACGGTCAGTTGTCTTTCTAAATACACTTGGAAAAAATACGTTTTTGTCGAATTGACTGGACTTGTCCTTTAAGTTTTCTGTTAGTCCTATGGAGCCATAAGGTAAGGGAAGTATATAATTATGTAAGTGTGCCACTGACATTTACTTTATATTTTAATCAAAATA
>JAVFBZ010167582.1:0-16852 GCA_032466195.1 Katharina tunicata
CTGCGGCCTCTGTTTTGGGACGAGACATTTTCTCTATATATCCACCTGTAAATGGTCTCCTTGATCGTTGTGCCAAATTCTAGACACCATCTTTAACCCTTACTAATACTACTGCTGCAGTATTCTGTGAGTTGTCAAGCCTGCAGATGATGCCTTATTATCCACAGGCTGACTAATGGGTGTATTAGCCCTGGCCTGTCCACCACTACATACTTCTTTCAGCTCAGTCTCATCACTTCTTTCTGTGGAAAAAAATAAACATGTAATCAAAGTGTAATAATAAGTTAGGCATAACATCTAAAAACAGCGAGACAAGAAAATTAAACAAGCTGAGCAGCTAGAAGGCCCCTATTGCTTCTCTTATTGACAAATAACATTACCTTTTAAACGGTACCGATGCACTGTGTTCAATCATGTTATAGAGAGCTAAATTCCACCAACCAGAATTGTTGTTTGGGATTTGGTGAAATGTATCACCCACTGAACAGAAAGAAGCTATATCCCAAGTTTGAAACTAATCAGTAAACTCATTTTAAAGTGATATTGTTCACTAAACATGTGTACACATACATATCACATCAACAGAAGCATGGGGGTAACATGCTGCAGGGAATTTCATTGAATAATGTCACATCAACAGAAGCATGGGGGTAACATGCTGCAGGGAATTTCATTGAATCCAATATCATATCAACAGAAACATGGGGGTAACATGCTGCAGGGAATTTCATTGAATAATATCACATCAACAGAAGCATGGGGGTAACATGCTGCAGGGAAATTCATTGAATCCAATATCATATCAACAGAAGCATGGGGGTAACATGCTGCAGGGAATTTCATTGAATCCATCCTCAGGGGAGCTAAAATCTAAATTTGAAACTTTTTGAGTCATTTTGAATTTATTGTGTTTACAACACACTTGTTTGTGGAATGCAATCCATAATACAAAGTTCATAAAAACACAAGCTCAAATTGTTTGCCTTAGTATGTTTTCTGGACTGTTCATAGGGTTCACAACACAGGTGTGTGAATATACTATAAAAAGTTTAAACAGTAATGTGATCAACATTGTTGTCCTGTTATTTGATGGACCGTTCATGCCGTGAACTAACTGCACTTCGACAACCTATTCAACATACACCTGAGAAACAGGCTTGATGATGGTTCTTACCTTCCCCATTGGGCTGCTGGTTTTCATTTGCAGGTGTTGAGTTATAACGGCTTTCTGGAGGACTTGCAGCACTTAGGTCGGGATTCACATCGTCAGTCTTACCCCTGTAATCCTCTGATTTAACAGCTTCTGACAGCTTCAATAATGGTACACTTTGCTTTCCTTGTATTTTTTCGATTTTCTTACAACCGCTTTTAAAACATCCTTTTAAATACGAGACAACAATTATTATGCCTATTATAAGAATTAAAATGATGAAAATGGAGATAATCGTCCATATACCCTTCCCGTCAAAAAAGTCTGCAGGTTTCCTCTCTTCTTGGCCGGAATCTATTAATAAAAATGTGATCTGAATTATATAAAGTAATAATTTACTGTCAAACAGCTGTCAAAACTGAGCCACCTTAAGGTGTACCGACCCTACACCAAGTCAAACGTTAATTATCCCCGCCCCCATCCACTAATCACAATCTTAACTCATTCCATATACCGTCATGATCCCGGCGAGATCAGAAGCTTTACTTGAGACATACGAGGAAAAATGGCCGGCCTTCCTTACGCTGAATTCGTATTATTGCATGATTTCTCCTCGCTATTACTAGCCTTGAACCAACTTAATAATTTTCATTTCAAAGTAATTGTTTTAGTTTAGGCACAAACGTCAAATTTAATTAAAATCAAGACAATCAGAATTTGTTGTAAAATCCTAATTTTGAGTGCTTAAGTTACTTTAAGTATTTCTCACTTATCAATAAATAAAAGAGTGGGAATTAAATATATTTCACACAAATACTAGTGTCCTGTTTGACTGGCATGGACTATTTTAAACATATAGTATGTAATGTCTTTGAATGAATGGAAGAGATTCATGGAGTCTCAAATATCCATGTCACAAATGAATTATCTTGTATTTTTATTTTGCAAACTTGATGGTATTACAGCATATCTTCAGTATATTTTTGTTCCTAAATGTATTCCTCCTTTAATCAGCTACATCAAAGTAAATAAGTAATGAACTCACCTTCCTCTTGTTGTCTCTCTTTTGCATTGACCATTATTGGACACTTGTGGCCATCTTCGGATGTAAAAGATTTATTGGGCAATACTGTATAAAGATGAAAATGTAACAATCATTGTACGGTGTTTGATTTCACAAGTTCAACCAATATCAATATGTTGCAAATTCTAAGAGTGTATAAAGTTATTAGCAACTACTTCATCCTAGATGCTTCAAAAAACTTATAGGTTAGGTTACTTAGATACATTTCTGTATGTGACATATTTGAATAATCGCAGGTTATAATTGATTTATTTGATTAGTGTTTAACGTCATACCCAAGGATATTAAAGTGAAATTACCACTTTTCATTGCCCGGCTTGTTGTGGAAATGTGGAAATGTGAAAATGTAGAAAAGTGGGCGTAAACCTTATCATAACCACCCATCGACTTCCACAGCCACTGACAAACCAAGGTTGACAGGGCGATTCAAACCTATATCAAATACAGCATTATAAATACATGTATGGCTCAGTGGTGCTTACATGCTTGGCAGTAGCACAAGCACTCGTTTGGTGTGGGTTTTACATGCTCGCAGACTGTTGAAGAACATGAGGAGCACCGGTCCTCAAGATCTCTGTACGCAGGAATCCCCTCTTTCTCTTCACACAAACTGTTTGTTCCGGCTAATGTACACAATGCTACAATCACAACGATGATGGGCAGTGTGTTGAACTTCATTTTAAAACAACCCTCTGGAACAAAGAAACACAAGCAAATTAACTTGTTTTATAGTCATTCAGCAGTTGATGTACTGATAAATATGCTCTATGTCATTAAGTTGAATTATGTGTACCTATTTAGCTAGTCAAAGGTTGAACCAACAAAAAACTGTTATGAGTTTTGAGACATTTGAATTAATTTTTCCATTTTGATTCAAACTTTCAAACATAATTTTACTATCACTGCCTGCATTAGAATTAGAACTGACAAGAAACACCTCCCACATGGCCACACAGTGCATTCAGTAATTCTGGGGTTAAACCTCGGCAATTAACAAGTTTAAGTAAACCAATTCAATGATTTTGAAGTCAACAACCACACTTCTACTTGAAGTAAAAAATAAATTAAATTGCTGGGATATGAAAAGCTCATTAGTAGGTGTATAGGCCTATAGGATTACATGAACATCCTTCTTGGACAATAGGTAAATACGGCAATGTTGTTTTGTTCTAAATTGCATTTAGCAAAATCTGAAAATTGCTATGAGAGGGGGAAAAGTCTCTTAAACATTATTTTTGGGAGAATAAAGCCTACAGACATTCGAGTTTAATCTCCTCAATAGCTGAACATTTTCCCTTTCCTGATCATTTGGAAACAGATAATTTTGAAATCATGCTTATTGAAAACACTCCAGATTTTTCGTTTGAAGAGGAAACCAAACAGAAATGTTTAGAAAGGGAAGCTTACTGGATTGATACACTTCAAACGTTGTACCCATTTGGATTTAACTTGGAACCAGGTAATGGCTCAAAGCTATAGGTACATTATTCCTGCCGTATTACGATATGACCAACCCAGCACCCGGTTTGCTAGTCTTCTTATACAGAAATATCAAAACCTCCTACCCAAAATGCTTAAACTTCTCTGACAGAGAACTATTATAGTGTATAAGAGTAACAGAAATCATAAGGACTTATTGGACGTTGAAAAAGTTTGAATAAGTCGCTATACCAGTGCCAGTGTGATTACTCTTGACAAAAATATATTCTTCCTTTTTTTGACCCATATCACAATATTCAAATCCCATGAACCCCTATCAAGTTATCTTGAAATGTTATAACAGTGTTTGTTAATCATAACACTACATACAGTAATAAACAAGGGGTGACTAGAATCCAGGAATCCAAACCTACCAGTACACCATGAATCCCTCACACTAAGGTCAATGTTTCACATTAAAACACATTTTCTCCTCACCTGTTCTTTAACATCCCATAGAACAAACTCAAAAACTATCCCGAAACAAACGGATAATTTGGTAGCCCTAAATCCCTGAGTAAAATGTAGAAATAATTATTCTTGCTCAATGGAGTATCTCGGCAGTCAGAAACTGAACTAAATAACCTACTGTGCAAGGTGGCATGATTTCATTCAGTCGTAGGGTCGATAGTTGCACCCTCTGACTGATATTATAAATATCACACTGAGGGACTCCTATCAATGTATGTTTAAAAGTACATACGCAGTAACGGTACGTATACAATAAGATATATTTTTCTTGCATGTACTGGTCTTAAACTTAAGCATAAATGGATAAGTTTGTTTGTTTGTTTGATTGGTGTTTAACATCGTACTCAAGAGTATTTCATCTTTAAATCTTAATTATTTGCGTTGCCGGTGTATGGTGGAAAACCGGGAAGAAACCTCGTAAAAACCAACCGGCGAACTCCGAAGCCACCTAAATGGATAAGAGTCCCTGTGATAATTATCAGGAATAATAAAATATAAATAGGAGAGATGTACCTCTGTTACTAGACTGTAATTTAGTAATAGGGCGTATACTTTGTAAAGTTCTTCCGTTAGGTGGAAATACGGCTTCTTACCTTAGCTTGACAACTATATGCAAGGATCTGTATCGTTATTAGTCTACTATACGTAATCTATATATAACACCTGACAATGAGTTCATCTGCCACCTTTAACACTGCCTTATCCTATACTGCAGTAATGTCGTGTAGGCATACAGTTTAAACAATACAATGTTGTTAAGTCTCTGGCACTTAGACAATGACGAAATATCGTTCCTAGTTGTAAAGTAGACAGCGTGTACGGTTATGAAATACAGGGGACATTCTCGAAACAGGTGTCGTCATGCCTTTATATACATGTAACCTGATAGCAGGTGATATTCCGGGAAATCCCCTTTTGGGGAACATTACAGAAGTGCCTTGATCACATATGAGTAGGATATGAGAATGTATGTATGGGAACGCCCAAAATACAAATAACGATAAAAGAAGTTTCCATAAAAACAAATTAACTTGCCAAATGGCATGGTATCAATTATGACTATAATTATATCATGGTTAACATTAACTTGTGGGCTATACACAGCTAGAATATAAAATAACAGACAAAAAGTAAACAACTATAGCGGAATTTTAGGGCAAAGCTTACACTAACCTGAACCGCACCTTACATCCAGGTGGCTCACGGAAATCGGAGCTCATACCTTATGGTGAGTCCAGATTCTAGCACTAACATCCAATTTTACAACTTGTTCAGAGAATCAAAACTTCTACAGCGGCTTGTCTGTGTTTGCGACTATATTTATAGGCCTACACACTGATGAAGTAAAATCCCCATATGCCTATTTTTAACGTCCAATGAAAAACATTACTGGCCATGCATGCATGCATACTGTATAAAACATGTCTATGTCTCTGAATTAAATGCTGCCTTTAATAATTCTAGTTTGTTTACTGGAGGATGAGTTATTTCAATAATATACCATGGGTAGGTTAGTGAGTGTAACATGCAAAGATAGCCTATCATCGATTGACAAGACATGAATATAGCGTATATGTGTAATTTTCATATTATTGGGGCAATAACGGTAGACATGTCTGTGCTATTTTACCCATAATTAACAATGCATGCAGGTTTGTTTTGCATCATGACAATTATGCACCCAAAATGCACAATGGGCAGTTATAAAATATGGAAGTATAACCCCTGTGCTGTAAAAATTACTTTTAACGGTCAAAATGTCCACTCCGACACATGTCCAGTTATGGGTACTGCATTTTCAACATGCCAAAACTCGTGAAAGATATAGTGTTTTGTATTTATTGATGGTAGATATGCACAATGTAACAGTTTACTACCTGACTAATACGGTTATTTTGAGATGGATCTTAGAAATATTTTCTCTATGACAACTTTTTGAAGTGTCTTACTTTTAAGCATTGACTTGTCTCTACCGTTATCAAGCAGACAAATCAGCCCTTTGTTCACAAAAAAGACACCAGGTGGCTGCCAGTAACAAAGTACCAGGATGTTTGACAGCCACCTTGACTACATCATAACTTTTTCAGCATACCAAAAAAAAAAAAGAAACAGGGCTATGTGATATTATATAAAAACGTCGCAAAATGTTTATGTCTTTACCGTTGTCATGAAAAGTTGGTGAACAAAATGCAATAAATGTCAAACATTGTATTCCATGATAGCTGCATCAAATTCAGTTCTAAAATTTAAGCCTTTGAGAATGCCTCATGTCATTGAGATGGAATTAGATCAGAGGTTATGTCTTTACCGTTACTGTATTATATATGGATACATGGTGGACTAATAACGATGCATCTACCGTTACTGATGTGTGTCTTTCCCGTTATAACAGTAAAGACAGAGCACAAAACGGTAAAGACAATTGTTAATTGCAATGGATACAGTGCTTGAAATTGGTATTTATCAAATGAAAATATCAAGTTTGGAACAAGTTATAATATTTTCTTGCCTATTGAAGAATACTGAAAATATATACACGTAGATTCAGATTTACAATACCGGTACCATAACTTATTCTTTCCAAAGCTAAAAACCTACTACTGTTTGTTTCAACCTAGTTTTCACTTTTTGCAAATGAATTGTCAGAATATTTGGTAGTGGTGTCATTATTCCGGGTAAAGAGTAATCGCACTGGCACAGGGAAATCGACTAGTTAAAGCCGATAAATAATCTCATGTTCTAGACAAATTCTCAGAGACAAGTTTCTAAAAATCGTGAAAAGGTGAAAAATGACCCTGTGGTGCTTTGGAGTCAACTCAAGTGAGCCTGAGGCTTTCGAGTGCTTTCTCCAGGCGGACGGTTAATACATGTATGAACATAGCTCTGCAAAATGCAGGCAACTTTACCACTCGCTGGGAAATTGCCGAAGTCAGTCGGCTGACCGATCGCTCACATCAAACGTGTTTGACAATTTTGGCTGAAAATAATTTGCCAGCGATTGATTGTCCGCACTGATCGTGTCTTCATGCAGTTCTTTTCTAGAAGAGATCTATGGCTAAAAGTACAATGTTTCAGAGTAAATACATTTTTTTAGAATTTGATATGATTAATGTATTGCAAGTATTTTCTAATTCAATCATTATTATTTTGCACTGCAAAGGTTTACGTTTATCAACTACAGGCTTAATTACCTTTGAATTTGACAAATGACCAACGTCATCTGACAAATTGATGTGTAAGTGTTTTCTAACCTCTTTTATTGAAAATCAAATTTGTACAAATTATTTCAACATAATTATGGCAGTCTCATGTGTTTTGTATGAGTAAAAGTACACCGAATCCGTGTGCCAATAGGTACGAGTGTGAGCTCAAGTTGGGCGATAAAAATCGCTGAAGAATTCACTGACAATCAGATTGCAGCGACAGAGCGAACATATTTGTTTGTGTGTTGCCTGCATTAGCATTAGGATTGAAATGCCCTGCAGTCACATATATACAATATATATATATAAGAAACAACTCACTGAAATATGCCACTATGTATATTGAGATAACATTCTGGGAGATAAAAAAACTGAAATATCAACATCAAACAAAGCTTTTAGTGCAATCTCCCATTAAGAATAATGTTAAAGTCGTTTTGTTTATTTAAAATTACGGACGGACAATAATGAAATCTAGTCAAAATTCGCTTGCCATACTGTAAAAGGTTGAGAATGATAAAGATATGTGGAACTGAAAATGTTTTCTCCAATCACATTATAGAGGTGTATAGAGCGCAAAAAGAAATATCGTACTTCAAGCAGCTCTCTATCATGTATTGGTCTTGATGTTTATGGCGTGTTGCAGATAAGCCCAGGCTGGTTGGTATGGGGCTGCCATCCAGGCACGATCTATATTTTAAAAACTTAATACAGCTTTCAGAAAGAAGCTCAACAAATGTGTAGGCAAGTGGATGTAAGCGCCTATTATAATATATTGGAACATACACTATGTCCTTGGTTGTTGTTTCGCAGTAGATCGCGTTAGATTTTACGTAACATTACGTAACAAACAGGAGATTTAGCATTATTATGTTTTGCCTCGTTGAGCTTTCTCTGTAATAGCATCAAGTCATCTTTGAGAGACCAGACTTGAACATGCAGATGATGTTACTTGTTTGGACCTATCCTTACTGAATTCTGATGAACAGCAATTAAGACTATTTGTCCTTGAGATCATGGAAAGCTGTTTAACTTCAACAAAATTATTGTGAAAGCACTAAGAATGGTGACCAGACTGATGATGATTATAACATGACATTGAGCACAAGTTCCGATGAGGACGAATTGCCCAGTTTGGAATTACGCTTTTCAGAAGGGCATTTTTATGCTGTCTTTTTTGTTACCATACATGAGAAAGGTCTTGTTTTTGGAAAAAATATAAAGGAGAATTTGCATACATGTGGCCAGAGAGAGATGACATTTCCTTTGTTGAAAAGCCTGCAGCAAATTGTGTTTACTTTTAAATATTTGATATTCAGATGTTAGCATTTGGACTCTTTCAGTCTTAGCCTCTATTCTATAAAGACCAATTGTTGGCCTTTTCTTTCAAAAAATTATACTTTAAATAATTCATCAGTTTAATCACTTCTGTTCTTGTTGCAGAACAGCTGTCAACTGTAATTGCAAAATAATTACAATTAAATATGTTTCATATATTCAGCACTGTCTTGCTATTTTTTTCATTTAAATCCAAATAACTCTAAGATACAACTACCAGACTTTTATCTTTTAAGTTCATGAATTTTTGTTCAAACGGATATTTCCTATACAATAATGATTAGATTTAAGCATCTCCACCATTCCTAGATATCATTTGCATATGCTATCAGTGGTAATATCTGAGCTTATACTGAATATTTTTTATTTCTTTAAAGTTAAACACACATATAATCTTTACCGTTATGTAAGTGTCTTCACCGTTTTAGTGCTAATGGTAAAGACAAACTTGATTTTTCGTTTTTGCCTTCATTTTTTTTTCTACAAAATTTCGCGCAGAGCTGTTTGAAGTAAGATACCTGGCCAAGCCTGACTTCACACTTCACTTCATAAACATGTGTGACTTCACCTCACAACCATGTGATTTACCTGGCCAAGTTAGACCTCACACTTCACCTCACAACCATGTGAGATTCCTGGCCAAGTCTGACTTCTCCTCACAACCAAGTGAGATACCTGGTCAATTCAGACTTCATGCGTCACCTCACAACCATGTAAGATACCTGGCCAAGTCTGACTTCACCCGTCACCTCACAACCATGTGAGATTCCTGGCCAAGTCTGACTTCTCCTCACAACCAAGTGAGTAACCTGGTCAATTCAGACTTTACGCGTCACCTCACAACCATGTTAGATACCTGGCCAAGTCTGATTTCATACTTCACCTCATAAACATGTGTGACTTCACCTCACAACCATGTTAGATTTCTTGCCAAGTCTGACTTCACCTCACAACCATGTGATTTACCTGGCGAAGTTAGACCTCACATTTCTCCTCACAATGATATGAGATACCTGGCCAATTCAGACTTCACGCGTCACCTCACAACCATATGTAAGATACCTGGCCAAGTACTGACTTCACCCGTCAGCTCACAACCATGTGAGATACCTGGCCAAGTCTTACTTCACCCCATAACCATTTGAGATACCTAGCCAAGACTGATTCCACACTTCACCTCACAACCATGTTAGATACCTGGCCAAGTCTGACTTCACACTTCACCTCATAAACATGTGTGACTTCACCTCACAACCATGTTAGATTTCTTGCCAAGTCTGGCTTCACTTCACAACCATGTGATTTACCTGGCGAAGTTAGGCCTAACATTTCTCCTCACAATGATATGAGATACCTGGCCAATTCAGACTTCACGCGTCACCTCACAACCATATGTAAGATACCTGGCCAAGTACTGACTTCACCCGTCAGCTCACAACCATGTGAGATACCTGGCCAAGTCTTACTTCACCCCATAATCATTTGATATACCTAGCCAAGTCTGATTCCACACTTCACCTCACAGCCATGTAAGAGTTCACCTCATAACCATTTTAGATACCTGGCAAAGTTTGACTTTAGCTCATAACCATTTTAGATACCTGGCGAAGTCTGACTTTAGCTCATAACCATTTGAGATACCTGGCCAAGTCTGACTTCACCTCATAACCATGTGTGACTTCAACTCACAACCATGTTAGATTCCTGGCCAGGTCTTACTTCTCACTTCACCTCATACACATGTGAGATACCTGGCCAAGTCTGACTTCACCTCATAACCATGTTTGACTTCAACTCACAACCATGTTAGATTCCTGGCCAAGTCAGACCTGCAGGTCGGTTGTAATCTATATTTTCGCAATGCTTTAAAGTTTGTTACTAAATAAACTTTTGTCAGTATTATGTATGAATAGCTATAGAAAACGATTGTAACACTTTAAAGTTTGTAAAATACGTGTAAAGTATTGTTTTGGGCGATTTTCGCTGCAAGACACTGCAGCCGGCATGGTCGCCGATTGTGTTCTATTTTAAGCCATGACTCCTGGTCACGTGATTACAACAACACTGAATGTAAATGAACAGACTCTGTTTTGAGACTTTGGCAGTTTCGCCAGTGATGAAATTAAATAATTCATGTGTAACTTACACGATTAAGATAAGTCGGAATTAACTTCTGTCTTATTTCTTTTATGGCTGTTTATTGTTTCTGATATGTATTGAACATATGTAGTTAGACATTTTTTGTTGTATGACATTTTCTAGTTTATAAACAACTTATGCTATTTATGATGAAAGTATTTTGTATTTGTTTGCTTGAAACAGCAACAGATAATGAGGGTGTGTGGGAAGTCCATGTAGACTGATAAAACTTGACCATACCATGTGATTTAGGGGTCATCTTCAAATACCCAATTGAGATGGTATGTTATGGTATCCAGGATGTACAGGTACGACCATTTTCTGTAGGATACTGTAATAATATATTATTAATGTACGACTGATAGACAGTATATGTGTATGCTGTAACGCTGATATGCATTCTTACGAAAGATTAGTAAACTTCATGTTATAAGGCCTATGAGCTCTTCTAAGGTGTGATATGAACTATAAAGGGATAGCAGGTATCATTATGGAAAGCTAACTGTGATTAGCAATGCTGGTTGCTAAATGAGGAGCAAATACTTAGGTGATGACATGCATAAAGATAAGGGATCATCTCACAAATCAATTAAGGTTTTATGATCATTTGATATTGAAAACTTTTGTTTATTAAGTACTAACTTAGTTCTAGGTTAGCATAAGCACAATGCTGTAAATTATCCATTGGGCTGTTCACATAAATTACAGTTGGGATAAACTAGGAAAAGTAATTCCATGCGAATTAATTTATTTGCTATAATCCTGTTTCCACTTGTTGTCGATATGAATCGACATTTCTTGTTACAGTTAATTAATTGTTTGAGACTTTTCATATTTTTTATATAAGTATATTACATGAGTCACATGATCACAAAGTAAGCACATAATGACGATATAATGGTTAAAGGATTAATCAAATATATCTGCTTCTACTACACAGCTTTGAACTGAATGTCTATATTGGTAATTATTCAACTATGGCACTAAAGTGTTAGTCGAGGTATAATTGTTGTTATTAGTATTTGCCATAAGTACATTGATATATCTTGTCCCTAAAAGATGCTATTATTTAACAGTGACGCATGTGCCATTTAATAACTGAAAAGCTAACAATGGCTACTGTTGGTGTGATGTCCTGATATAATATTGGGTAACTCTCTAATGCATTATCATACAATAATCTAGGTCATAGATAAGGTTTAATTAACATGGTTATGTATGATTTGAAACTTATGTCTATGGTTACTTATGATGTGTTTTTGTATTTTCAGATGCACATAATTAATCCCCTGGTCACTGATTATTCATCATTTGTTGATTTAGTCATTGATTTGTCACTCATTTGTTTAAGAACATTATTTTGTTGGTCGCTGATATTTATCATACAGGTTAGAGTTGGTCATTATTGTGTAAACCAACATTTTATAGTGTAAACAAAACTAAGGTTTATAGTGTAAACCAACCTAAGGTTTACAGTGTAAACCAACCTATGGTTTATAGTGTAAACCAACCTATGGTTTATAGTGTAAGCCAACCTATGGTTTAAAGTGTAAGCCAACCTATGGTTTAAAGTGTAAGCCAACCTATGGTTTATAGTGTAAACCAACATTTTATAGTGTTAACCAAGTTACGGTTTATAGTGTAGAACAACATTTTAAAGTGTAAACCTACTGTCAGTGTAAACCAACTGTTAACGGTGTAACCCACTGTTATAGTGTAAACAGACTTCTAATACTGTAAACTTATTTCTTTTTGTACCTGTTTCACTTATCTGTTCTGTATTAAAAAACATTTTAGTCAACTATATTTGTTGTACTGGGTCTGTATCGTTAGTGAACTCATTCAGCCCTATAAGGCGGGCTCACATGAATAAGTGCTTTGTTTGCTTTCAAGAATTAGTTCTAAAACTCCATTAACCCCATAACGCTACATATGCGAGTTTCAGGTACCCTGCAAAGTTTTGAAAAACATAAGATAGCTCTGCTTGGCATGCCTCTGTTATACCCATATATGGCCCACGCCTTTTATACTTGTTGATGTGCAAAATTCAAAATCGAGGCCTAAATTCAGCTGATAAAGAGAGGGTTTTAATAATGCTAGATACATTTAGACGTTTTCAACGACCATATTATCACATCTATATATACATAAGTTTAGTGAAGTGAGCCACATTTGTTCAATATGTACCCATTGCGGTTACGGTAATGCAAACGTGCCACGGTAGTTAATGGAGATGACGAGGTGGAAACAAAAATAGACCTATCTTATATTAAGTACAAGGGTCTTGTTTTTATGGGTGGATTGTTACAGGCGCCTGATGCCTTTGGTCCTATAGCTCAAGAAAAACAGAAAGACATGATTAAAACTTCCGCCTATATAGGCCCTATGTGGGTTGAAACGACATTAGATTGTTCTCATAAACAAAAGGGATGGATGCATCAGCCAATTTTATAGTCGATCATGGATAGTCGGATTGTTTGATTTCTAACCCGATTTAGCATTATTTAATTCCATTCAATATAATATCAATAAAATAACACAACATTATTTTGCTTTTATTTGGTTTTATCGTTTTAGCATAGAACACAAAAAATTAAGCCTGTGGGAACCGTTATCTACGGTGCACATAGAATAGCGTTGTATAAAGTACAATCACTCACACCAATTTACATGGTTGTGAGGTGAAGTGTGAGGTCTAACTTGGCCAGGTAAATCACATGGCGGTGAGGTGAAGTCAGACTTGGCCAGGAATCTAACATGGTTATGAAGTGAAGTCAGTGTGAAGTCAGACCTGGCCAGGTATCTCAATTGGTTCTGAGCTGAAGTGTGTTGACTTTTACTTTCATCTCACAACCATTGGATTTTGAGTAGATGCCCGGTATGTGGTCCCAAAGAATGGCACAAGACCCAAATAAGTCAGATTGTTATACACCCAGTTATACACCCAACTGCCCATCCCTGCAATATTTTTTACAACCTACAACTGTCCAATATTGGACACCGATCTTTGTAATGTAAAACACACGTCGAAGTGACATCATTTCTGTTTTGTAAAAACGTTTTCATGCACGGCACAGAGAAAGGACGCTCTAGCAGCGTCACATTATTTACTTCATATGATTTATTCACCATATGTAACTGTACTAATACAGTACTGTACAAGATTTAAATTGAGTGTATGGCGGGAATAAAGCCTAACGGCTTTGTTCTGTATCGTAAATGCTAAATACTATAAAGTATAATTTATGGTAGTGCTTGAATATTATAAACATGTATAATGCAGACACAGAAAACATTAACATATGTATATATTTTTGGTTTATAAAAGCAGAGACTACCAGAGAGTTATACAATTTATCTACATAAATTATTTATTTATCCTTCAATGATAAAAACAAAAAAACAAAAAATGGAAGAAAGTTTATAATCAAAACTCTTTTGTTGTATGGTGTGAACTTTTAAAATCTTATTTAATTTAGATTACTAAGTGTATAATAATAGGTTTTTTGATTGTATGGTTCTGTATGGACTGATCCAGGTGCCAGGATTTTTCCATACAGCACCATACAAACCAAAAACTTATATACATGTACATGTATGTAAATATTCTATTTTGTTATTCATGGCAATTAGAAGAAAAAAATTAACACATGGAATGACCAATAATGCATGTGAGTGTACCCGTTAAAGGGCAAGACCAGCGATTGAAAAAAAAAAATTTCCAAATGTATTTGGAAAGGCAATTGACCGTGTCACACTTGGAAATGAAAAAGCATAAACGTTAATTATTTAATTTAAAAACCGGAAGTGACTTTATTGTTCGCAGTGCAAATATATCTTGCTTAAAGTCATATACGCACCCAAAATTTGGATTTTTCAACTAATTCCGTTTGCCTTGATTTTTACAAGATTTGATGTTTGTTCAAAAATTAAAAGAGTCACGTTAAAATAAAAATTATTCATTGGGTACAAAGCTTGTACGGACCTGGAGAAATATAGAAGTTATTTGAATTTAACGTAAGGAGGGCAGGCCGTATTTGCTCAGAATAACTTTGATCCAGCCGCGGTGAATGACCTTGTTTGTAACGAGCCAACATTTTGAACCTTGTAAGGGGTGTGGCTAACACGGTCGACTAGTGGTGATGTCGGTACATCAAAGTGTGTCTGAGCTGTGAAAGCAGACTGACATATTTCCAATTAAAAATTCTGACAGAAAATTACGTTTTTATTTTTTTAAAAAACATTCCTTCAACCTACAAATTTGATGTTGGAATTATCGGAAAGCCTCTAACTTGTACTTCTTTTTCATGAGATTCTGCGATAGTGCAAACTTCAGAACTTTTGAGTGCGTATGTTACCTTAATAAACCAAAGTCTATTAAGCAGGATATATTTGCACTGCGAACAATAAAGTAACGTCCGGTTTTAAAATTAATTAATTAACGTTTATGCTTTTTCGTGAGATGATATAGATTTGCAGTCAACATAATATGCAGGCTGTCTTACTGTAATTATTTGAACCTCTGAGATAATCGCCCAGGCTAATATTCGACTAAACTGTTCTATTTGGCTTATATTTTGCCAATCTTGTCTTGGCTCATGTTTTGCGTGTCATCAAGTTTGTTTTCACTGTGTCTTATTATATGCATGACCAGGGCGTTATAGTGGTAATTAATTCTGCCAAGGTTAATAGAAAACTGCACTTAGCACTTGCTTGTTTCAATGCTTACTTGTATTACAAAATGTCGTTTTCCAGATCGCAAATAACTGTCTTTGTGCGATTTGAATTTGTGTCGATGGTCTGGTGTGCTATGCATATGTCTTCTCTTCTGTTTTATGAGTTTTGTCAATATTATTTCTTTATAGCTTTAATTACGGAGTGGCAAGTTAACCGTTTTGCCTATCCTTTCAATTAACACATTTCATGGGTGTCAACCCATTTGTGATAAAACATGATGATGTATTTTATTTATCTTTTTGGACACAGTTTCCGCGTTTCATGAAGCATGTATTTACGTATTGACTTGTAGTGTAATAGTACGTGACTTTATGTTGTTAATGTTGTTCTAGAAATAAATAACAATATGTCACTGCACATAGTACACTTTCGTTCCCATGGTTATCTTTTTCAACAAATTGTTTTTTTTGTTTTTTTGTTTTTTTTTAATAAATATTCGTTACGTATAACTTGTTGTGTACCTACATCACATGGTTTATTGCTCCATTCATTCATTTTATTTTTATTTTTGATAACAAAAACTTGTCTTACAGAGCAACACTTTGCGTCTGTTATTTATGGATCTAATCTATGGATAAATAAAATACATCATCAAGTTTTATGGAATTACATAATCTGTGTCAAAAAAGATAAATAAAATACATCATCAAGTCTTATGGAATTACATATGTCATTTGTTAAGACTTTGTTAGTAGAACATGCCAACCAGGTTTGGAGTTCCTAGCTCTGATAATAACCGAATAACAGTCCAGGGAGGATGGAATTACATGTCATTTGTCAGGACATTGGTAGTAGAACATGTCCTCCAGGTTTGGAGTTCCTAGCTTTAGTATTAACCGAATAACAATCCAGTCTGTTATTCCAGTCTGTTATTCAAACAGCGCCCCCTAGCGGCGGATAAGGAAACTACATGTGCTATTTTATAGGACTTTGGTAGTACAACAAACCCACCAGGTTTGGAGTTCCTAGCCCTGATAATAACCGAATAACAGTCCAGTCTGTTATTCTAGTCTGTTATTCAAACAGCGCCCCCTAGCGTAGGAAAAGAGAACTATACAAGTGTTATGTTATAGGACTTTGGTAGTAGAACATGCCAACCAGGTTTGGAGTTCCTAGCTCTGATAATAACCGAATAACAATCCAGTCTGTTATTCAAACAGCGCCCCCTAAGCGGATAAGGAAACTACATGTGCTATGTTATAGGACTTTGGTAGTAAAACATACCCACCAGGTTTGGAGTTCCTAGCTCTG
>JAVFBZ010167593.1:0-12887 GCA_032466195.1 Katharina tunicata
GTCAGAGGAGGCTCCAGCTCAACCCACTCCCAGATTACTTTCATCAAATTCTGTGTTGCAGCATAACTTTGGTAACCTAAAATACATTTTTCTCAAAAAGTGTTCCACCGACTAACCAATAAAGAAGTGAGATAATGTGTGCTTGTCCTTGATAGTTTAATAAAACATGCATGACTATTAGTTTGTTTATTTGTCCTGGAGCGGGGACAGAACCATTACTATATTTGACTTCACACCACAGTGTAACATTTGTTTAGGATGGGAGTTGGTTGTCCATGGAACAGTGTTTCTATAACGTTTGTGTGCTGTATTCTGTTGTCAAAGCTTCTTGAATGTAAATGTTTTCATGGTATCTTGGCAACGTCATCAACACAGATATAGCTGCTTGGCTTATTTGATGATTATTTTAAATTAAGTGTACCTAGGTGTGATTATAGGTCTACTAAGAATGGTAGCAAATAGCATTTGTTTCTGTGTTATGTATGATAATTAAGCTATACAAGTAAAACCAAACTGCAAAGCCTAGTCTTTTGTTATTTTAAGTATTGCACAAGAATTATCCATAAACTACTATTTAATTAGCCAAATTGTTGGCTTTCCTGCGTTTATATCTTCTGTGAATACAGAATTAGTGCCATGTTTTTAAAACTGGGTTAAATCTGGTTCATTGATAATTTTTCACCTAACATTTTCTCTGCACAAAAACAAGTTCTTATTTTTGAAACCTTGAGCCTGTAGCAGCCCCAGGTTCAATTACTCAGAGCACTTTTTAATTAAATCAAGAATAGGTTAACCTCATGCCATACTGTATCTCTATCTCAACTTAAAATTTAATGTCAAATTAGATTCACCTAATCATATTTGGTAAGGTTAAAATAATTCCAGAGATTATCGAAACTCCTGTCAATTTTTTTAATTATAGTTATATTTATCCCCTTCACAAGGCATATAGAATGTATGCACATACAGTCCTACATGTACATATAGCTACAGAACTGGGCGATGCTTAATCACTGTAAATGCCCGCATCACACAGGATGATTTGTTTACACAACTTGCACTTATGAGTTTGTTTGTATTTTCAATGCTTATTGTCTATTTTCTTCAATTCTTTGTAAAGTTTTTTCTTTATATCAAAATACTGCATTTGAAATCACTATGTGACAAAACAAAATTTGGGTTATTGAGGGAGATTTTTTATTTTTGCGGCCATCTTGCTACTCTCGATGACAAATTTAATAACCTTTAAAATGTTACCAATGTGCCAGGTAGGCATTTTTGATACATACAATATCTCAGAGATGTCTTTTCTGTTAAAATTACACATCTTTGCTCAGTGCTGTTCTGGTATCGTTAAATATGGATTAATGAACTAATAACGACTGCATCTACACCTAAACCAATTTTCATGCAATTATCCTTCTTTGGAAGCTTGTTGAATTTAAAGATACTAAAGGTAACTCGTTATTTTATGGATGGCAACTCATGGCTTAATTCCGGTAAAATGTGTTGATTGGGATAAGAAGGTTTTCAAGCATTTTTACTAAACATCTAGATCAAACATTTTGTTGAAAATAAACCAGAAATCGTCATTCATAATGTCTTGAGTTACATTAAGCTCTATTTCTGTTGTTAAAGAGCCACTTTGAAGCTGCTTAGAAATTGCTGTTGTTGCTTTCGTGACGCAAGTGTAACAGAATGTTTAATTGCTTACAACTTCTAAGTGATTCTTGCAATTCTGTCTGAGGGTTGAGGGTTCCAATCTCTCAAGGGGTTAGCTTGCAATATTTTCTGGACTCGATCTAAAAGATTCCTATCCCAAAACAGGAAAATATTGTTTCTGGTTGCTAGATGGGACTGTCCAATGTACATAACTATATGCCTAAGAACTATATACTGAAAGAAATGAAAAATTGCACCGATATTCAGTCAAAAGTTCTAACTCTAAAACATTGCATAATGTACATTTGTTCCAAAATTTTATCAACTTTTTTACTTCAGTTGGCATAAAATGTTAACACTTTTGCATCCCAGTTGTTCTTGCCGCTTGTGTTTTCTTTTATTTAATTTGTATGAATATGTAGTTTGTATAAATGTTTTTGCATTGATGTTGCCATTGTTATTTGTGCTTGCATTGATGTGCTATGATGTTGTCTTTATTGTAGACGCTCCGGATCTCAGTATAATCTGTTTGCACGAGTCATGCATCAAAAAGGGTACTGGTTTTAAAGCACTCATATTTTTGCTAGACTTTAATAACATAGTGCCCTTATATATATACTTTATATCAAAGATTCGGTATCGGTACAAACATCTAGAGACAGAGCATTCTCAGATTTTATTTCAAATGTAGTTTTCTTGCTCTATTTTAATTTAATTTATGAACATTTAATAGAACTGAATAATGATTATAATGAGTTTAAAATTTCAGAATTGATACATTTTGTTTTAAAAAGTTTATTTAAAGAAAGGGTATAACGGACAGTTGAAATTTTCTTGAATATTTGGCATTATACAAAATATTTGGGAACCCCTTTTCTCTGAATAGTTTGCACTGATACTGTATGTCTGATAGTGGATCGCTTTGTTAACTACTGGGTGTCTCAAAGTGCTAAAAGTTTCACTTTAAAGCTTTTGTCAGTCTGATTAAAGACAGTTCTAAAAACCTCATCAGAATTGTATTGTCTCATGGAGCTGAGGACAAGGCATACAACTTGATTCACTGACCAGTCACAGAGGAAGAATTATTTTGATGAAAAAGTGAAGCACACTCTTGTGATAAGCGTTGGCTAGGAGTTACACTAGCCCTTAACCTTATTCTAAGTCCTAAACCTATACCCTGATTTAACGCCCAAAAAACAAAATTATCATCTACAACAGGGTTTGTGTAGAAGGGCTGTTTTTTGATTGGTCAACTATTCAAACCAATCAAAACCATGCAGCCTTAGCTCTAAACATGTGAGAATTGCAAGACTCTGAGAGGTTTTTTGGATCTGGTTTTAATTATATATGTGCTTATATAAATATACTTCAGCTGTGCTTTAGTACTGTTGTAGAACTCTTGGTGTCTTTATACTAGCACTTTACATATTGTGTTTCTGTGTTAAATGCTTACACAAGTATGTGAATGGATTTCATTATATCGATACCCCTGTCTCCTGGTGCTCTTTGAGCTAAGGGCATCAGGAAGCTGATTTGTGGTGGCGTGACTGGTGTCCTGCCTTTCATCCTGGAAATGTATTGTGGCGTCTTCTGTAATGTCGACATTTTCTTAGTGTTATTTCCTTCAACCATTGGGCTTGCACCGTCATATAAGTGAAATAACCTAAAGTACGGGATAAAACCCCAATCAATCATTATATCAATACCATTTCCGATTGACCAATTTTTCAAAATTTTCCTACAATTTATGTGTTTTAAAATTATAGTCGTAGGCTTGAAAAAATGTGAATTCAATAATGGTTTTGTCAAAGGGAGTATTATTGTGCCCATGCTTGTGGTTGTATTTTCACCAACATGCAGTGCTCTCCCCTTACACTGCTTTATGGCCTTGGCCGCCTCATAACCCTTTTTAGTTCATGGAAAAATTGGAAATGTATGCCATGTTTTGAATTCTCTTCTAACAATCCTTTATTCAATTCAGTGAAAGCGAGATCTTAATTATCCCTTCAAGTGGTTTAATTCTAATATTATAGCTTAGGTCCCTTGTGTGTTTGTTTTCAAGTCTTGACGTATGTGTAACTTGTTTGTCCATGTAATTTAAGTTCATAATATTATTACAGACAGAAAACTTTTCTTGTAGAAATCATAACAATTAAAGAGTGAAACATTAGAACAGTTAAGCCTATATCATTTTAAAAACATTTTAATTTAAGAACAGTTTCTTGTACATGTTTGAGTTTAGCTGTAACCAATGTCCATAACCTTCTGCTTTCTTTTCCCTGCTTGTCACTTGAAGAAACTTATAACACCCTGCACTTAGTAGTAGATTAATCCATATTTACACATTGATCGTTGCCTTTGTTAATATGAATTTGTGTTGATGGTATGTTGTATTTATTTCTGTATATTTTGCTTCAGTAATCAGGTGAAATTTCATTTTGGTCTGGACTTATTTCACTCATTTTGGTGCTACAGTTAATAGTTTTACCGGTAGTTCAATTTGTAGTAACTTACATACTTAACATTTATAGAGGCTGTCTCTGACTTATGCATGGCAAGAGAAATATGATTATGGCACACATAAAGGGTGTAATAAAAGATTGAGAAAGTGAAGCTTAGAAAAGGAATATTTTATTTGTAAATGAAACAAACCAAAAAGTTGAGTTAATTTATTGTACATAATATATTATATATAATATGTTCCACAAAAAAAGGATTGGCTGGAAGAGCTATTAGAACTTAAAGAGTTACTTCCCTTATGTTCAGCTTCAGCCAGCTTGACACTGTGACATCACTGGGCATACTCCAACTGTTGCACTTCCTGTCCCCTATGAATCATACTTTAGCTAACTTGAAAACAAAGCTCAACTTCATACACAGTTACTCTACAGTGTGGCCTAAGTTGTAGCTAGTAATCAAACTGTTTGGCATCAGTCCAACATGTCGTAAGTATGGTTTTCCTGGCTAAGCGGTTAATTTTTGTGGAATGCAAATAATAATAAATCTGTGTATGCATTTGAACATCTATTTATTGTATGTTTATACCCAGAAAGGTCTTATAGAAAGTGGATAGTTCAAATCCAAATGTTTTTTTTTTCACATTAGTATGGTCGTGTTGGTGTACCAGTTTACCGTTGAATTACACGGCCTTCATATAGGTGACATACCCGCATAGTGTTAGCCAGAAATAAAAAACATGGTGTCTCAATTCACTATTTTCAGAGAAACAGGGTGTCTCATTTGACATTTTTCCTATATTTTCCATGTTAAATTTGACTGAATTAGGGTGTCTCAAATGGATTTCAGGGTGTCTTAAAGACACCGAGACACCCCTCTGGCTAACACTATGCATACCCGTGACTTTGTACACGATCAATCCATAATGTATGCGGGTGACATTTCGTTATGTTTATTTTTTATTTTCTTTATAAACATCTATTTTTGTTACTACTGACAATTTGCTATTTGTTTATTTACTTTAATGCATTTGTTTATTTTGAACATATAAAAATTTTACTCTTATTGGCCTGGTTAAAGTATTTCTTGTTTATACTTATAGTATTTTGCTATTTCAGAAAACCAGTGTGGGTGGCTGGGTGGGAGCTTTCTGTGCCCCGGTAATCTCTGAGATAAGGGATATCAGGGAGCCAAATGTGTTATGGTGTCTTTATATATGTTTCGTTTAGCAGTGTTCAGCATCGTTTAGGGTCACAGTGCTTTTCTCCACAGATTGAGCTAACATGCTGCCATATGAGTGAAGTAACTTTAAGTATAATGCAAAACCCCAAATCAGACAAACATCAGAATATCCAATCAAGTTTCCTTAAACATTTCATTAGTATGTTACAGATGTCCATTCGTCTCTCAATTTAAATTGGTAGGTACCTGTTGTGAGATTCCTATGCCGTTGTTCTTCGAGCTAAAGGGTATCGGGAGTAACATATGATGTGGCATTCTGTTATGTGTCCTTGTCCTACTGTCCTATTTGTTGGCTCTTTAGTTCCGGTTGATTCCCCTCACCTATCGAACCGGCATGCCATCAAATGAGTGAAATAGTCTTGCATACATGTATAGCATAAAAGCCCAGTCAAACAAACAAATCAGTTTTGGTTTATCACTCTCCTGGACAGGTTTCTTATAACACATTGAAATTCCAAAACTTAACCATTTTCTTTAGTTTGTTGAATGGCATGAATGACTGGAATTTGCCACTATATGGGAATTGATCACGAAAATACAATTGCATGCTTTCAAGCCTCTAACCCTATGGGCTTTTTTTTTTGAAGGGGGGGGGGCGGTCTAAAACCAAAATTTATTTTTTATTTTTTTCCATACGTTTTTTATTTTTTATTTTTTCAGTGGAAAGGCCCCAACATGGAACCCAGGTACAGTATAGGAATATTTTCAGTCAAATATATACAGTGATGAATGTTGAATTAGTTACGTCAAAATATGAAAAAAAGTAGTAACACAAGATTTAATTCACTTTGCTCACAAGGACCATGTGGTGCACGATGCAAGTACATCAGCGACTGCTGGAATCTTGAGGTGCTTGTCACTCAGTTTTCCAAAAATCAAAACCAAAGTTATCCTATAAGGTGAAATACCATTGAGTACAGCGTACAAAAAACAAAATAGATAGGTAATTTTACACACAAAAAAAAAGAAATTCAAAAGCAGACGTGGCTTTACCAGTAAAGTGATTCAGCATGCTTAAAACTTTCTGTTGCTGCTTTGTTCTGGCAAACACCTTTGTTTTATAGTGTTTATGTTTGCGGAGGGAAAATGATGTTGTGGCATGATCATTATATATTACAAATCCTGGGCCTCGCCGTTGCTCCTTAGTTGATGTTGGGCTACAGAACCCTGTTCACTGTACCTGGAATAGGTTTGATCCCCCCTGTGGACCTTAAGTATATAAGGGAAATTCGCGGGGTGGTTTTTACGAGGTTTCTTCTCGGTTTTCCAGTAAACACCGGCAACGCAAATTAGCAAGTTGTCATATAGGTGAAATACTCTTGAGTACGACGTTCAACACCAATGAAACAAACAAACAATATTACAAATCCTTTAAATGTTGCTCAGTACATTTTGTTTTTGTTCCAAAAAATGAACCATAACAATAAATAACAACTTAAAAGTTTTGTTTTTTGCAATCAAGGGCAATTCACTGGTAGCTCAGAAATTTATCAAGAAGCAGTTTATATGATGTTTCCTTTCTGTTTTTCAATTCAACCAATCACTGACACGGGTGTCTGGTGAGAGATTCCGGTGCCCTCTGATTAAAGGGCACCTGTGAGGTGATTTGTCCTGTTTTGAGTCATGCTCTTGTCTTGAGGCACCTAATCTTTCGCCAGTGTCGTTTTAGGGCGGTTTTTTCAGCCATTGGGCCTAAGTGAAATTAGTGACATAACCTTAGGTATGGCATAAACCACCAATCAAAACAAAACAAACAGTAGCTGTCCACCATCATCCTTTGATTTTAATATATATATATGCAAATACCCAATATTTAGACACTATACACTCAATAAGTACAAATATATTATTTGTTGTTGAACACTTGCATGTACATGTATGTGTGCAATTAAAATAATTTCTGCATGACCTGTTTTGTTTCACACTTCAACTAAAGCTAAACGGAGCGGTAAGTGTTGGCATGTTGATGCATTAAAGTTTACCTGTATGTATGTCTTAAGTTCACACTCTTAACTGTCAGGTGTTTGGTACTCGGTACATGGATCTGTGTACAAATGTGGATATAAGGGTCTTATTCAATTTTATTTTGAAGAAAATTCACAGGATAACTTGGAAAGAATGGACCAACATTTTTTCTTGGTGTCTTGAGTGTTATAAATTGTTGGTATTTGCCCACTTCATTATTTTTTCATGTCAAGCTTTCTGCTTTAAAACTTAAATGAGAAAGGGAAAAAACAAGGTTTCATTACGGTGTAAGTGTTCAAAATGAAGTTTAGACCAATAACTGCCTTATCCAACCTCTTTTACTTTAGACAATTGTAAATTGAAAAAAAAGTGATACGGCCCCTGGTATATTTATGCTTCTGTAGTAGTACAAAACAATTCTGTTTCATACTAGACATTGAATTGATAGAAGTTTATAGCCTTCAGAAGCGTGGATTTTGATTAGAAATTTTATATAAATATATGGCTTTCCTCAAGATTTATTAACACCTTAATCTCTTTTTTTCTTTTTCTTTTTTTTAATTGTATCTATTGTTTTCTTAAGACGATAAATACCTGAAGATTTACCTGAAAGGACGAGCAGTGACGTTCTACGCACCCTCTACCTACATAGATGTTGTTGTTGAAAAGCAGGCCCCTCCACCCAGTGAAAAACTTCAATTAGAATGGGCGTATCCTTTAGTCAAATGATTCAACAGTTACCATGGCTCCACCGTCACCGTGGCTCAGTTGGTTGAGCGATGAACTGCTGTGAATAACCATTCTCTGGTTTGAATCCAGTTGTTCACCTTCAGTATATAAGTGATGTTTTACAATGGTTTGCCGTGTGGTTTTTATGAGGTTTCTTCTCAGTTTTCCACCATGGAATGGCAGTGTATATTCATCACACAAGGGAAATACTGTTTTGTTCAACATAAAACCCTAATCAAAGAAATTAACAATACTTGTTCTGCGAAGATATCTCTTACAATTCATCCCGCTTTTTAAAATGGCAATTATTACTAGAATTCAACCTTGTTTGGAAATTGTTATTTTCATGCATTTGTAAAAACACATTATATAAGTACGGTAATGTAACCTTGAGTATATGGCTTGAAATTTAAAATAATTGGCCCATGGATACTACATGTACGATCAAAAATGTTCAATTATGAACGAACACAACAGTGCAATGAAAGTGTTTAGATATTACTGATTATCCTTGACAGCATTACTCAGATATGGATACCGGGGTCGTGACTGTAGAAACAATCTGTATTATTTACCTACTGGAGAAGTAGTTTATTTCACAGCCGCTGTTGTTGTACTGTACAATGTGGAAGAACAGATGCAGCGTCATTACACTGGGCATACGGACGATGTTAAATGGTAAGCGGGAAATGTTCAGTTTCTCTCATAGTGATCATCGGTTTAGAATTTTGTCTGTTAGGTGTTTGGTTTTTTTGCGAAGACAGGTTGTTGCTGAGCTCTTCCTTTGTCCTGGTAGCCTCAGTCTTTATAGGGGCATCGGCAATCAGAATTGTTGTAGCTTTTTAGTTTTTGTCCTTTAAATGCCCTGTATGGACTAGTTTATTACGGAAAGGGTGGAGGGCCGTGTCATGGCTCCGTGGTTGAGCTGGACTACTGTACCCAGAATAGGTTTGATTTGCTCTGTGAACCATAGGTATATAGGGAAGTTTTCAGGTGGTTGCAGAGTTCCCTGGGTGGATTTTACAAGGTTTCTTCACGATTTTCCACCATGATCTTTCAACGCAAGGTCATCTTAAAGGTTAAATACTCTATAGTACGCTGTTAAACAACAATATAATTTTTCTTGAATTTTTTACCACAAAATAATATCTCTCAGCGTTCTAGTTTACAACGCGCCATTAAGTTATTTCATTCAATATGGCAACATATACCAGAAGAAAAAAAAACAGAAAACGTATGATATTAAACATCTTTGGATTAATTTAGTTTAATTTTTGCACGTGTGTAAACTTAATTATTTTTGGTACTGACTTTCTTCCATTCTGGGTTGCCTTGTTAAGGCTTTCCTTGCTTAAGACTTACTGTAATCTGAATTTAACATGGACAGTTTTAAAATTTATAATAATTGTGTCTTGCACAGTCTTGCTGTTCACCCTGATAAAATCCGAGTGGCAACGGGGCAGGTGGCCGGCCATGACAGAAGGGAAGGCAAGGTAAGATCTATTTACACTCTTGTTTTAGGGATGTTATGTACATTGACACTCTTTAAGGTTTAAGGTTACCCAATAGTGGGTTAAGATTTCAAAAACAGGCTAACAGGTAACAAGTATGATCATTATTGGAAACTTTAATGATTTTTTTTATCACTAAATTCCTGTCCAAAGTGGATAGATTGGAGTTTAATTTTAGTGCCATGTGATCAATACTGTTAACAGATTATCATAAATGTGTTTGTGGAACAGTTACCCCACCCCTACCTCTCTCCTTAAGGAACATTATTTGTGGCTTTAAAGAAATGGAAGTGACTTAACTATTTGACAGGGAAAAAATAAAGAAATTTATCCCACCCTTCTCTCCCATTTGGTACATTGGCTTAGATTATTCCTACTGTGTTGTAAATTAGTTGGTAACTTGGCTTAGAAACATATGTATTACATTTCAGATTTATTTTTTTTGCTGGCTGGGGTGCCACACCCAGGGCGCAAAACTAATTTATATTATAACAAAGAGTGTTATTTTCCAAAAAACAAGACATGGAAAATAACTGTTATATGAATTCTCAGATAAAACTTTATTTATGTGAAAATTAGTGGTATGTTGAGACTAAAATTGTCAATCAAGCATTGAAGTTTTCAGACTAATTACAAATGATTTTTTAACAATTAACAGAGAGGTGTGCCTTCTGGAAAAAGCAAACGGCCACCCAGTAATATGATGGTAGGAAAACACAGATATCACGCTGCTTTTCAGCATGTTTTGTTGGTGTTTTCATTAATAAAATCATTGTCAGTTAACTTTGTCGTGTTGTTTTTATGGAATTTGATGTTTCTTGTGCACATCTCTTTACATCATTTATGTGACCCTATGACAATGCACTATTATAACCTGAACTGAAGAAGATTCTTCTTTTTTAGTTTTTTTGTTTTTTGCAATTGTGGTATATGAAAAGATTATTTAGGACATCCAGTAACTCAAACAGAGAAGGTTACAGGCAGACACAAATTATAATCAAAGCACTTGCATGAAGCATATATGCATTTTGAAAAAAAATAAAATGCACTTATTTCATATATTTTATATCTGTTACAATTGAAAGTAACCTCTTTTTTTTCATACATGCAAATGTTCTGTGCTTGGTTTCTTTATCTGACTTAAACTGTTAAAACTGGTTCTTTAGTCTCCATTTGGCTATATTCCTCATAAAACTTACATTTTTTTAAGTTCCTCTTTTTGCAAAGTTTACAAACCCAAGATCAAAAACCTGATTTCCATGTCTTACTAGATTTATTCTGTTTGTTTTGATATTGCATGATTGACATATCTCCCTTCAGGATTGATAGAAGTTGACATATTGTGTGTTTAGTTAGGAATCAAATTTAAATAGAATTTCTATCAATCCTGATCTATGGTAGTGATTAAGAATTTTGGTTGTGGTGTGTTTTTGTATTTGGTTTTTATGATCTTTTATTTCACACTTTGTCCACTGCTTCACCAACCCATCCACTTTGATCCACCTACTGATCCACCCAACCCACTTAAGTAGAAGTTTGTCAAAGATCAGTTTAAAGGTCACAGATCAGATGAAGATCGCTGTATGTGGGTAAGTTTTGATCATTCTCCAAGAACAGGTCTCTATGGTGGACTGGAGCCTCATGTGTCCTGGTTCTCTCAGATCTAAGGGACATCAGGAAGTCGATTTGTTGTGGTGTCCTGTTTTTCACCCTGCCATTTTGAGTGGGTTCCTTCAACCATTGAGCTGGCACACCGTCATGTGATAGAAATAACCATAAGAATGGTGTAAAACCCTAATTGAACGAGGTTCTCAATACACATGGTCATACCTTCATACTTGTGGGATCATGTTAGTGGGCATGGGCCAAAAGCATTTGATCCAAACTTGGTACTATTCAGATGTTCAGTTGACCAAATAAATATCTTGTCTGTCTGAAACATTTTGAAACTGACAGCTTCATGTATGAACTATCGCCCAGCATTGTTGAGAACAACAACAAAAAAAAACTACATGCATGAAGGAATTAAATAATTTCAAAGAAACTGTGATCAAAGCAGTTGTTCTAAATTGATGTTCTTGTGAGTCTGAAACATGATTTGGGGGCAGTTGACGAGGAGCTTTCTGTGGCCTGGTTATCTCTTAGCTAAGGGGTTTCATGAAGCTCTGCTGTGGCCTAGTCCTAGCTGTTTGTTGTCAGTGTAGTTGAAGTTGAAGTTGAAGGGTTTCCATCTTTCATTGGGCTTGCACGCCATCATACGAGTGAAATTAACTTAAGTACGACGTAACACCCCAATCAAATAAACAAAGGAAATAATACCAAGTATTTTGTGGCAAGATAACAGTTATCTGTTATTTTTATATATAGTTTACTTACATGTATACACACCACAGTACGCAGAACTATAATACTCCAAGAATGATTTAATTATGTCGGGACTGTATATACAGAGAATGGTTAAGGTAGCAGCTAATATAAAATATTGAGAACAACAATGCGCTTTCAGATAGGAGCTTTATTAACTCTTCTGTAATATTCATATAAGGCATGTCCAGCAACAGGTCACCATTATTAAACACTTAGACTTTAGAATGAAAAAATGTAGTTCTATTAAAGGTAGGACATTTGTTCGTTTGATATTTACCATTTGGATATTCACTTGACTTTGAATTTTGTCCATGTATTAAACTTAAAACGCACAATCTTTTATCAAAAATACAAAATAAATCGAGCAAATCACTGACCTTGGATCACCTAAGTATGAAGACACACATCAAGGAAATCAGATACATGTAAATCAATCAATACGTCTGTAAAGTATCACGGCTAGATTTCGAAGTTTATTTTTCGATGAGCCAAGCCACTCCAGGCGGCCAATGTAAGAGGGTTAGAGACATTTAATACTCATACATTATTTATGATTCATACATTTTTACAGCTCAAGCTGTCATGTAAATTCAATTGACTCCTTGAACTGGATAAAGCAAACAAAACAATTAAGAATATACTAAGTATGAAATTCAAATGTCCATGTAATATAATGACCAAATTCCATACTAATAACACAGGTAAATTACTTACGGATAAACAACTTTGACTTTATTTACACGCTGTTCGGTGCGAGTACCAGCACTGAAACGTTGTGTTAGTAAAGTCAGAAGTTGTTTATCCGTAAGTAATTTACCTGTGTTATTGGACAACCAGCTTCTAAACGCCACTTACAGTAGAAATTCCATACTATTTGAGGGTTTTTACACCTTACATAACCTAGCACATCATTTGTGTTCTCTGTTGTTTATTTTGTTTTACGTTGTGTACAGA
>JAVFBZ010167604.1:0-16849 GCA_032466195.1 Katharina tunicata
AAGCTTCTAGCAAATTCAGTATGATTGCAACAATAACACAGTTTATGATTATTTCATAAGCATGTATTATGACACTAGGAGATAAATTGTCTCCTAGCATGTCAATCTGAATGAAACCAGATCTAAAAAAATTCCCTTTTCAATTAAATATTATTTAAGATATATTGTCTCCTAGCTTGTCAGATGTTGTGAATCAAAGAAATTAAGTGCAATATTGCAACTATCGACTAAACTGAAATTAACAAAGTTCAGCTTATTTCCTTAAAAATGTTTTCTAATGGTGTCCCCTATCTTGTTTTCTGTGTTAATCATATATGTCACAAAGCTCTGCATATCGAGGGGTTAAGTTAAAACAATGGGAATTCCGTTGCTGAGGAAAACAGATTGCCTCTGCTGCTCTGCAACTTGTGTTCGTATCTGTAAGCGCTCACTAGCTTAATGCTGATTTTAAAAGGTTTAAAAATGTTTACATTTTAAAAAGTCATAGATAGTTATTCTCCCATCAGCACGTAGACGACATATTATCTAACGTTCCAGAGACATCTTTCCCAATGTGTCTTGCTCTTGCGTTGTTATTGGAACCTATAGGCGACCTATCAATATCAAATCGATCGATCGCTTGATTTGTGTTTAACGCTGTCCTCGAGGGCATTTCACTTAAAGAGGGCGGTGTTTCCCAACAGCACTCAGCGCCACCTACAAAAACAGAAAAATGTGCAGTCACTTTAAGTGTATATTCGTTGGAAAGATAATGTTCCTCTAGTGCTAAGCATAAGTCAGCGCAGGTGTAAGCTTGAGCCATTCTGCCATTAGCCATACATCCTCGAGATGCGCCTATCGGTTATCCAGCACAACCTGAGATTCAGGTTTATCTAGAAACTTGTCTCTGAGAATTTATCTAGAACATGAGATTATTTATTGGCTTTAATAAGTCGCTATCCCTGTGCCAGTGTGATTACTCGTTATAAAAATATATATATATGAGTTCTAATTAAGTTTTTAAATAAAATACCGGAAATCGAGCTATATACCAGCCGATTTAAGCTGCCGATAAAATGGTCAGTCTAATAAAAGGAGTTTCCGGAGCTAAACTCCACCCACAATAAAACAGGGTCAACATAAAACCCTTGGTGACTTATTTATAAATGTAGATGTAGATATTTTATTGCGATATTTCTGTGAGAAGAATAGGTCATTTATTGAGTTGAAATATAAGATTGACATTTTTGCCCATACCTTTATAAGTAATTCTCATGAATGTGCTCTCTGAGCTAAAGGGCATCAGGAAGCCGATTTGTTGTGGTGTCCTTTTTTTGTCCTGTAAAAATGTATTGTTGTGTCTTCTGTGTTACCGGCGTCGTTTAGGGTGTTTTTTTCCACCTATTAAGTTTGCTCGAAGTCATATGAGAGAAATAACCGCAATCAATCAATCAATCAACCAACCAATCAATCAATTAATCAATCAATTAATCAATCAAACAATCAATCAATTAACCAACCAACCAACCAATCTATTAATCAATCAATCACATGTGCTTCAAACTGACACACAATGGAACCAAAGCAACATAGGCAAAATTAATAAATCCAAAACAGTTCTACAACATTAAAATATATATTTATCTGTATAAACATTTATAATATATATAAAATTTCGCTGTGACGTCAAACGTGATCGGAAGCTTTGAGTTACCCCAAAAAAGCCCGCCATACAAAACAGTGTTTTATGTTACGTTCACTTGAAGACAACAAATCGCCAAATATAGTGAGGACTATATTTGTAAACAGCTAGGTCACCAAGGTCTTTCATTCTTTAATTTTGGGTGGACTTCTCCTATTTACGGTCCTTGAACGTTTGCATATCTGTTCTGAGAAAGTCCATTCCCGATTCTCTAATTTTATAAACCCGGACTGGATCCTTCATATTATTGCTATTACGCTTTTTGTTGTCCAGGAAATCGAGTTAATCGTTTAGCGTAGTTGTTTTATATTTGTCACTGAATGTACATGTTAATATATACACACAGCAGCAATTGATTGGATACTTTTTATACCCTCTCAGTGAGACATAAGCTAGTTAAGTCGTCTGACGGCTGACATCTGTGACCATGCTTGAAATCGATCCGAATTTTGAAAGCATGTGGAGGTTTGTTGTAAGGACTAAAATCGTTTTACAAACATCACGTGTACTCAGTAATATTGATTAAGACGGCAATGGGGCATATGCATCGTCCACCAGCCCAGTCCTGCCAAAGTTACGAATAAAACCAGTCTCCAGCCGCCAGTTATACGCAACTGGTTTCAGTTTGTAATCCAGGAATTGTGCACTAAATAAGCTTTGAGCTATTGTAGGATATGATGTAAATTTGAAAACAATGAACTATCTTGCCTGGCTGGTTATAGAATGTGAAGTGTTTGTTTTGCTAGGAGTCTGTCGGAGTTTTACAAAGGACTAGTTAGAATTTAAGTCATAAATCATTGTGCAGTTTGTAAATGCGCCGACCGAGGGTGTCTCTGTGAGGTCAAAGTTGACTGAATTGTGAGAATATTTTCAGACCGTTGTCAATTTCATAAAATACGCGTTGGCTCCACAAACAGAAGAGTTGATTGTGGCTAATTTCAGTGACGACACAGCAGTGACAGTAGGCTTTTACACGGATTGTGCTTACCGACTGGTGCTGCGGAGAAATACTGTGAAACGATGTATGGACGTCTGGACATTCGTCTTTTAGGTAAGCATTTTATTAGGAAATTAAAGAATAGGTTTATGACAGTTTATCAATTTTAGCAATATATTTAAGACTTATTTATCTATTTATGTGATTGATTTTTAACGTCGCAGACAAGAGTATTTCACTTATATGACGACTTTGAGTTACTGGTGTATGGTGGAAAACCGGGATAAAGCCTCGTACAAACCACCCCGTGATGTCCGCAGAAACTCCAGAAAACTTCTCTTACATTCCTTAGGTCGACAAATTCGAACCTACACGCCGGTTACAATGAAAGGGGCTGTTAGCAACCAACTGTGCTACGGCGCGGCCCATATATTAATTACACTTCATTTATGAGGTTTATTAACTCTAACCCTAACTCTAACCCTAACTCACGGTTATTTCATTTATATGAAGACTATGCGTTTTCGGTATATGGAGAACCGGAGAGAAACCTCATTAATACCATAGACAGTTATTTCTTGTTGCTTTATCTGTAAACAGGTATGTATGGTTCATAATTAGTTCATATAGAGCTGAATAACCATTTGTAGGCGTTCGTGTTTATTTAAAAAAAAATTAATTGGAGCCTTGTCACCGTTTTCTGTGTAAATGTTTGTAGATATACCTTTATCCACCTGGTCCACCGTTTTATATCCCTAAAATCCCTAAAGATCTTAACCCAAACAGTTTTTGTGTGTACAAACAAAGTCTGACATCGCACGTTGAACACAGAGAATTAGAAAACTTAGAACGCATCCTTCTTCGGAGTTTCTCTTATTCTAGGTTACTCGAAACCGATTTGTGGAACTATTGTCGTTGAACTCAAATAGGCTGGCTCTGTCGTTTGATTCTTCCACTGAGGCAAAGTTCTTCTGTTGCTCCAACCAGCTTGTGAGAGTTTTCGGACGGATTAATTGTGTGATGACGTCACCACCTTGGTGGGTTGGGCTATATAATATGGTACACAAAGGACAGCACCAGGTTAATATACAGTCACTATGAAAACAAGTTCTCTTATATGGTTGATTCTAGCGTTTCGATATATGTCGTATTTAATTACATTTAAATAGGACTCGTGGCTTAGTTTGTTGATCGTTTGAGTGTCCCCTGTACTTGGAAAAGGTTCGAATACCCATGTCGAACATATGTATATAGGGCAAGCCTACGGTGACTGGAGTGTTTTGTTTTTAAACGATGTTTCTATCACACAAGGCAACGCAAAGACTTCATATAAATGAAAAACTCTTGAGTACGACACCAATCGAATATATAAATAAAAAAGTACTACGGTCTTAATCAACCTAATGGCAGACATACAGTCTTGTCGAATACTTTGAAAACTGAAGGCAGATTGACCAGAAAACTAATACAGCAGCTATGTAATAGCACCCTATGCTAAGATCCCGGATGACGTCACCGTGGCCTATGGAACATATTACTCGAGCATGGTAACTGCGTATTGTCTCCAAAATAATTTGGGGAAATTTTATACCAGGAAACTATACGTGGGATTCTAAAAAGGATGTGGTAATTTGGGTTTAACTTCTCCAGCCACTGAGTTTGATTGAAAAGAAAACAGCTGGCTGACAATTTTGACATTCCGTTGTCACGAGATAAATTCAGTGGACAATATTAATGTCAACATCCAGTGTGCGATACCGGAAAAATATTACTTCTTTTCTGAGCTCGTAACTCCCATGTTTGTCTAGCCTACTGTTCCCTTGTCGACTGGTAAAACCCAATGGCCCTGTGCCTTAGCGCTGCCTGAGCTGCCAACACGCCGTCATATGAGTGAAATAACCTCAAGTACGACGTTAAACTTCAATCAAACAAAAAGACAAATCCATGACATATGTTTTCTGAGAAATGGTTCATGTGGATGCTGATCTATTGTGGCTCTATGTTTAGGGCTGGATAGTTTCCACGTTTAACCTGTGTTTGTTGCCAGTGACAACAGCGGTGGTTTCACGTCAGCCATATAGGGCAAATAGAGAATCAAATCATTCTACCTACTGTCGAGTCTAGTATACTTCTCAACCTGGAGACAGGTACGAGCCTATTTTAGTATGCCATATAGGACTCTCCAGTCGTCGTGTGGTAGAAATGTCATTAAGTATGGCGTGAAATCAAAATCTATGGGACACTGAAACAACCCGCGATAAATAGCGTCTTAAACCAAGGTTATGTGTTTGGGAAAGAAATACAGGTAGTTTACAGTTATATTTTGATGTTTGCAAAATATGGGTACTTGTTTTGGGCAATAGGATATTTTAAATATTAGAACATATTTAATGAGCGTTAATATGATCCTGTTTCCACGGGATCTCTGACTGTATCATATATCACAACCAATTTAACATTTTACGGTCAGTGCTTTTAAAAACTGAATTTGCATCAAGTTGTTTTAATTGTTGTTAATGCATTGGCTGGAGTATATCGTCGAAAGCGGTTAATAATCTAACCTCTTTTTAAAGCTATTGTTGAGGCTGATGCTTCTGCTGTTATCTTGTCCCTCAGTGTCCTTACGTAACCGGGCCGTAACTGTCAGTAGGTCCATCATATTATTTTTAAGTTATAAACAAGTCATGTTGTCATATAGGGTTAATAAATGTTGGCATATAAATATTAAATTTGGCTTTAATATGCCATAATCAGTTAAACTTGTTGTGCAACGACTCGAAGGAAGAGAGAATGACTTGATGAAGGATATATCTAATGACAGCATTCTTAACATTCATATAAGGGCTTACACTTTGTATCAAGTGATATACTTTTCCCACTCTATATTAAAATAGGGTTTTTCATTGGCACATGTTTATGATAGCGATCGTTTAATATTAATGGAGAACGGACCTTATCAAGGGCTTCGACAATAGGACTGTAGAAATTAATTTGAGGCAATTTGTTTTTACCAACAGATGTATATTTATAACAAAAATAGTTAAACCATAAAAAAGAAGAAATTGACGTAAACGTCGTATTGTGATAATAATTGGCAGGAACATGTTATCAGTTTTCAATTAAATTGGTTGTGCGAAATTAAACTAACCAAGAAGTAAACAAGAACAACAGCTGTTTGAAAATATAGATATTAATGGGTCCTAGCCTAGTCAACAGATATCGCGTACATAGCTGTCAATATTAATGATGTTTATTTCACGTGCACCTGTCTTTGTCACTGCTTTCTAAAAAAAAAACATATATAACGTCAATGCTTTACTTATTTAAATCGAAGGCGCAATTTTACAAATTGTGCTTGAAAAGTTTATCTGGTGACAATCACAGCTTGAAATATAAAGTTGGAGCTACTTAAATAAGAAAAAAGGACTGCTACACATACGCCTATTGAATCTTCTCAAGTTTTACTACCAATTGATAGAAAATTATACCAAGAAAAAAATTGTCGCACAGCCGATTCAATTTGAAGTTATAAAAAGGCAGAAAATTACATATTAAGTCGTGACACAGTACTTATGGAAGCCGAAAGCGGCCATTCGTTATTTCCTTTTTATCGCCTTGCAAATGTGAGAAATATGAAACTAGAAAAAACGAGTCTTCGTGTAATTTCGCAAAATTTGTTCAACATTTTGTTTTTTTCGTTTCCCTCTTTTTTTTCGAATTGTCACAAAGTGAAACTAGAAAAAACGAAATGCGGTGACATTTCGTTTAGTTGTTTTGCCTTTTTTTGGCATACTTCTATTAGAAAAAAATGCTCGGAGCATGATCGGAAACCTTGGCTCGTATATTTTGCAACTCAAAGGATCCACACCACTGTCAATAGCTCGGCCTATACTCATCATTCTATTAAAACCACAGTCAATTAGTCACTGACTTGTCATATTACTCTTGCAACCCAAGCCTCGGTCAATTAGTCCCCGACTCGGTCTATATTACTTATACCATCCCAGACTCCTTCACATTCATTTACGAGTGAAATATACAAAGCGGTATCAGCAAGTCGTCATTATGTAAGTTATTATTGTGCCTTACTATTCTAAAATCATTCTGGTATATACTGGCCATGTTGTTGTACCCTCGCGTTCAGTTTGTGAGTAGATCTATAGCTAAAAAGGTGTATTTTTCTTGGCCATTACTGACCTCAAATTGAATCAGCCCTGCGGAAACTTGATTAAAGTCACATACGCACCCACAATTTGGATTTTACAACTTATTACGTTTGCTTTGATTTTTTTTTACCAGATTTGATGTTTGTTCAAAAATTAAAACATTCATGTTAAAATAAAAACGATTCATTGGGTACAAAGCTTGTACGGACCAGGATAAATCTAGCAGTTATTCGAATTTAACGGAAAGAGGGCTGGCCATATTTGCTCACAAAGACTTTGATCCAGTCGCGGTGAATGACCATGTTTGTAACGAGCCAACACTTTGAACCTTGTAAGGGGTGTGGCTAACACGGTTGACTTAGAGTGACGTCTGTACATCAAAGCGTGTCTGAGATGTGACAGCAGATTGACACATTTCTTATTAAAATTTCTGTCAGAATTTCCAGTTTTTTTTTTGTTGCTTTTAAACTACCTTTACATTCAAATCTGGGGGTAGAATTAACGGAATTGTCTTTAATAATTCATGTGATTATGTTAAAACACAAAATACAGAATTTGTGGGTGCCTATGTGACTTTAACACACTCTCAATTCATTTTTTCTAGTTTCGCCTCACAGCATGATTTTCAAATGTGCAACGCGAAAAAAACGAAAAAGCAAATGGCCTAATTCGGCTTTTTAGGCTAGGTATTTCTGAAAAAAAAAAATCCCTTTACTTTTTATGAATTAATTTTGCAAAGTTACCCAGAGAAAGATTTATGAAAAAAAAGTATTGAGCAAATATGAATGAAATAATTTTACCCTGCCCTCTTTTATAAGCTCTGTTGAGCTGCACCGTACCTTTGAAACTTTCTTTATTGGTATAATGGCGTGTGCCAATCCCTATCCTTACCTTTGAAAGGAGACCCGCAGTGGCTTTAACTTTGATATATATTTACAGTGAATACTTTTTCAAAGGTTGAATGTTCACGTCACAGCTTAGCTGAAAAGTCTCTGATTGGTTAAACACCAATCAATAAATCAATCAATCAATCAATCATTATTTCAAAGGTCAAGAGTCAATTATGATGGAACATTCAGGACATTCATTCATTCTAAACGATCACGTTTACGATCATCAAGCTTTGGAATACCCCATAGGCGGTGATGATTAAACATATTCACTTTCATTAGTTCCTTGACCAGCTGCCCTAGCTCTTGCAAACAAATATATGTTAAACTGGACAGAAATATCTTAGAAGCGACCGGTTTCGATGATATCATACTGTAATTGATGGCTCTGAGTTGATGATCTGCAGTTAAGAACTCAATCAAGTAGATCGTGAAGAGATGGATAGAAAAGACTTGAAGACAGCAAACCTGATTTACACACAGTACCATGTTGGATTATCTGCCACAGCGCTCAATACGTGATGAAGTACAAGTTGACACACTCAGGTCAGTTACTTCAGCCTTCTATCAGCAACTAGTCTCTTCTCTTGGATGAAATGTTTACTCGGGGCAGGCTGATTTAATTTTGACAAGCCCACCATGTGTTTGGGTAAGCTCTACTGGCCTGTCTCATATTCCGGTAGAAATTGCTCTTTTGTCGGCGTTTTCCAGACCTTGGTGATCAAATAACAGGAGATATTGACGAATCTGGTAACTCATCTAATAGCCATCCTTTTAAATCTCTACCAGATATTGGACAATGTGGACCTTTACTTCCTAGACTCAGCCGATCTCTGTGTATGTGATCAATTTAACGTAAACTTAGTTAACTGAATGAAATAATGCAGTCAGGTCACACGTTTTCATTTTCATTACTGAATACCAGATCACGTGGTATTGAGATCGATTCGTTATGAACTACTTTGTCATCTACATAAAAGTTTGACTTTCCTAACATTCATCCATTTATTTTTTTATTTAAGAATTATGAGTTGCTTCGTTTTTCTTTCAGGTGACACATAAGCTACATTTGTCCAGTTAATATCCTATTGATGTGTGTGTATGCTATACCGGTGTTCTATACAGGAAATTTTCTTGAGCCCTTATTTTATTTTTTGGAAAAAAATTAAGGGCGGTGATAAATTAAAAGCAAAAGATTGTAGCTATTTCCAGGCAACAACTAATTTTTTAAATTAATTTCCATGTACGATACAGAGATTTGGACAATTTTTTAATGAAATTGCATTTTAGCATTAAATCATGTGATATTTTGGAGAAATCTGGTCATTTGACGGACACAGTGAGACCTGTATAGAAAGAACCGTATTACAAATGTCTCCAGATAATCGCCTCATGCGTAGAGCTCATATCAGATCAAACCGATTAGGTTCGACGCGACGAACGGGACAGTTATTTTAAATCTCTATGAAATATTGGGCAATGCAAACTTGTTTTCAATGCTTAGCCCACCCAGAAGTGTGTAGTCAGTTTACCCTGAACAGAATTAACTTACAGAGGTAAGTCGACTGAACATAGGCCGACTCTTGCTTTTCAGATCTTTGGAATTCGTGGTTTTCACTTTATCTTTTAAATATCACTGTCTTGTTATAGGCATATAGGGATCCTTTTTGTAGGTTTTACTATGTGTTACCTCAAATAAAGTTTGTGTGTTCGTGGACTCAAGTTCTATTGTGTGCACCAAGTTTGGTTTGCTTCAAACTTCGATCAAAAAATAAACATACTTAGTTTTCTATTCTTTGGAGATTTTAATGATCCTCTTTTAGACCAGACTGGTGTTGGTAATCTGTGATAGCATGTTGAGCGAAGAGACAACTGACAGATTGCATGAGCTATTGAACTGAGGTGATAATTAGATTGATTTGGCGTTTCTCTGTTCTGTTAACATCTTGGGCAGCATCCATTTGGTAGAGCATTTATAAAAAGATCGAAGAAACACACCTCACATTACTGAACACGAGTTTTTCTTTGGATTTGGGAGGAGGAGACGTCAACGTGTTTCAATGAATTAAACAATTGTATAATTAATACTTTCTTGAGATTTTGGTCCGTTCTCGACTGAACCCCAACACATGGACAAGGTTTGTAAAGAGAAATTCTGATTCACGCGGTGGAGAATCTTCACCTTTCCCGCGTTATGTATTGAGGGTGGGTTGCGATCAATGTCTTTTCTTCAGCACACTGTTAACAACCCGTCTCTTCTCTCTGATGAAACGTTTGGTTTGGGGCAGGCTGATTAAATTCTGACAAGCACTTCATGTGTTTGAGTGAAATTTACTCTCACGTGTCTTGTTAACATGGGAATTTATCTTTTGTCGGCGTCTCCCTGATCCTGATGATCAAATAAAATGAGATATTAACGAATCTGGTTACTCATCTAATAGCTGCCGTTTGAAATCTTCACCGAACATTGAGCAGTGTGCACTTTAATTTCCTAGGCTCCGTCGACCTGTGTTTGTTGAATTCAAAGTGAACGAAGATAACGCAATGTTATCGACAAATCACGACAGGGGCTGGTCTGACAATCAGACCCTTCCTTTAATATTCTCAACATTCGAGCAGAGATAGTTGGACTCTTCTCTCTTTGAGCCAAATTGCTGCTTGTTTTTAAGAAAATAATCTGGGAGAACTGTAGGTGGGCGTTATGATTCGTGATACTGGCTCTAGTAGTTACAAATCTTTTATGACCTTTTACGTGTTTGAATTTGTCTTGAATTACAGTTTTTGTTCTTCAAGCTTTATTTTATGGTAGCATTGAATATGGTACGTATGCCAGTAAGGAGCTTGACAAGATATACTTATTTGGGTTTAGTGTAACACCAAGAATTTGGTTTGCATGAATTTTAAAACTCTCAAGAGGTTTTCTTTTTGAATGGGACTCGGTTAACATATCCGTTGTTATTCATTTTTATCTGAAAAGTCATGCGTGACGAAGATACTAGTAATCATCTTTGTTGAATAGTTGCATAAAACTAAAGATACGTTTCAGCCATACAATGTGTTATGCATAGTTTATATACATGCATCTAAATGCCTATAAAATAAGCAAAAACACAACAACATAAAAGATCAAAACAACAAACCCACTAGCTTTCTGATTGAATTATCGCAGACGGTAAAACCTTGTACCTAATTTATACATTATCTATTTAAGACATTGAAACGTTAAGGGCACATTAGAAACCGTTATTGCTTTGTTTTAACTCTTATATAAGGCTTAATCTTGTCTTCTTTTTAGACAACATTATTATATGGAAAAAGCGCGAACGTTTCTAGCTAAAAAAATATCAGCTACCACAATAACTCATATAGCTTGGCTAAAGGTGCTATCCTCATTCCAAGCGGTCTTTCTGTCCATATGTCTCAACGTCCTTTCTTAACCATTTACATTATAGGCCACAAACGTAGTCATTTTGAATGCCCAAGTTTGAATTCATCAAATGTTCATGCGATAACAGTTTAATCGCACTGCTTTGCCTCAGAATATCAAATTCAGAAACACAGCTTCTTTAGACCTATATTCGTAGTTGTCCCTCATCGTTGCTTTCATAATAATGTTTAAAATTTATACCTGATTCATTTTATAATAACTAAATGAAGACAGTATTTTTGTGAAGTACTTTAGCGAAGTACTATGAATATGCAAATATTTAAGGTTATTTCATGAACTCTTGTTATTTTTAATTTGACGAAGTTAAGTTCGTCATTATTGAATAACGGCAAGGATTTCGAAAGGCAATATTTTTGTAGGAGCCTCATCCCTAACAAAAGACGTCGCGTTTGAACTGTAATAAGAATAGGTAATTGGTTGTACTTTAAAATACATATGACTATAGAATCTTACAGAATATGATGGTAAAGAATATGTCGAACTACAGAGGATAATAAAAAAATGTCGAAATACAAAGGATGGTATTTCCCAAAGTCTTAAAGACTTTTGGATAAAATATGCGAATGGCTTTCATTGAAAAGATGTTTCTATTGATGGTTTATCGACGAATAGACGTAAATGTATTGACCACTTAAGAGTTTTTCTCTTCTCGACTGAAGACTGAACCGCTCGGTAAGACTTATAAGGGGGGAAAACCTGGATTAATCAGTGGATTATCTCCCCTTGACCTTAGTAACATTGTAGGGTTGTTGAAGACAGCGATCAGTAGCCTACTTCATCATTCTTCTCTGGGATCAAGTTTTTCTCTAAGCAGGCTGATTAGATTTTGACAAGCCCACCGTTTGTGTTGGTCTAGGCTCTGTTGTACTTTCTCTTATTGCAGAATAACGGGCTCTTTTGTCGGCCTCATCCTGACCTGGTGATCAAATAACAAGAGGAACTGCCAATCCGACAACTAATGTAATAGACGTCCTTTTAAATCTTTACATTGAACAATATGGACTTTCATTTTTCAGGCTTAGACGATCTAAGCGTCTGCTTTAGCAAAACTTAACAGGCCCTTATGTGAAATTAGCCAATGAGTGCTGACGCTTGATGCCAGCGCGCTGGAGAACTACCGAATTAACACGGAATATTGTGGACCATTTGCAGGAACTGCTCTGTCAGCCAAATATAAGTTCGCCTTTTGTCATAGCCATCAAGTTATACTTGTGTACCAATTGTAGATTACTGCACATCCTTTTTAGGCGACACGTTGTTAACTTAAGGTCTATTCATGTTGTGATCCCGGGTATATAAAGGTGTTGAATTAATATAACCACGTTGGTCCCCATCTAGCTGCGGGAAGTAGGAGAACAGCACATTCCTGCTGTCATACATATCTGTTCGAAGAGAAAATAACAGTCAGATAGATTTATGTTGAGAAAAGTTTCATTCGAACTTAGGTTTTATGGTGAGCTTTTTATTGTCGTTGACATCTATAACACTGTTTGGTTTTCTCTACTCTATAGTAATTATGTTGCCGTTGATGTTGTTTATGTACGAGTGTAACGCTCTACTTTCAGAAAGGGTTAAATTTCTCTCCAAATTGAGGCGTCTAGAAAAAGGATCAAATATAAAACCACGAGCTAGTCTCTTTAAACAATTTCATCACCTGGTTATATGTAAGGCGTACGGGTCATCCTCTATAATGTTCTATATTGCCTATATCTGCAGTAATCTTTGAAGCCAAAGATAGTGCCTGTTTGGTCGTATAGTTTCAAACAAGTTTCACCTCCAAAAACAACATGATGGCGACATTAACCCTTTTTAATGCTGATCAATATTTCAATACAAGATTCAAACGTTTGGTCAGTATTGCAGGATAATTGACTCATAAGAAGTCTTGCTAAATAGATGACCAGTGTGTCACTTTCTTAGTTACGTCTTCATCAGGGGAGCACCTAATAATGCTATCCGCCCAATACCATGTAGTCTGTATACCACACATCCTGTTGACAAGATAACTTGAAAACCAATAAAATGTTTCATCTCAAACTTGGGATATAGTTTCCCAGGGATATGACCGCCATTATCATTATCATGTCGAACAGGTTAAGTCCCCAGTTTATGTCTGTTTGTATTCAAACTAAGAGCTTAGTGGGTACGGTCTAGGAACTTATAAAAGAAATGAACAGATTATCTGTATTTAGTCCACCCTATGATGAACCCTGATTGGATTAATGTGCAATCGGTCGGTTTCTGAAAAAAATGATATAATTCAACTTATTAGCCTTCCAATCCTTATGCTATGTAAAACGGATTTCAGTAAGACCTGTTTCCTCTTCTTGTTTATAATAGTGATATGAGTATTATATGAGCTATTAAACTGAGAATTGTATATGTCTGATTGAAGTTCACAGTCTGAGCTGGTGACATCATGTGTTGTGGTGGGATTATGACCGCGGTTCAACAGAGAATTTATTTTTAAAAAATCGTGGACAATTTATGTCGAATAACAGGGGATGGCAATTCAAAAAAGTCAAAAGAGTCTTTAAACAAGTTGTAAAGCAATTGATGATTTCAGGAGGATATGTGTAATCTGTATTTCGTCCGAACTGAGGAAAATCGGAAAATCTGGATAAAACTTGCTGAAAGAAATTTCATATAATCAACTCATCATTTCCCCTTTCCCTTGGTGGCATATAGTGGTTCTGTGGTAACTTCAGTGTATAAGCAAAGAGTCTTTTCTCTCGGATGGAATATTTACTCGGACCGGCTGATATAATTCTGACAAGCCCGCCATGTGTTTGGGTAAGCTCCGCTGTCGTGTCTCGTATTCCGGTAGAAATTGCCTTTTTGTCTGCATCTTTCTGACCCTGATGATCAAATAACAGGAGATATTGACGAATGTTGTAATTCACAAATAGCCCTCCATTTAAATCTCCACAAGATTCAATATCAATGTGCGTGTTCATTTTAACTTGAACATAGTTGACTGACTAATATCGACAGGACAGTTCGTGCGCTGAGTATTTGTGCTTTTTAAAGAATAGACTTTTTCATATCGACGACCGGATCACAGAATAGTGTGGGCCTCTCCCTAGAACCTTCTTCTAACAGCGATTCTTCCAAGCTGTGTTATGTGCAGTAAATACATCTTCACTCACCAAGAGTTTCATTCCGAGGCACTCTACATCACAACCCTTGGCGGACCGGGCCTCTAGTACCAGAACGTACAGTGGCGCCATCTGTGAATAAAATGATCAATGTTTGAATTTACACCCGTTACAATTACATCCAACCAATCTGATATGCGCTTACAACTCGCATTTAATCAATATAACGTCTCATAGATTGGTAGATTTGATAACTTCACCTAAATCTGATTGGTGCCTACAAGTTCCGATGCAACCAGTAAATTGTGTAACTGTAAATTCTGGTATAAGATGCTCGGCACGCCAAGGTTTGTAATGTAGAATATATCGGAATAAAACTCAGTACATGTAGTTAATGTTGTGTAGCTAAAATGTTTGGTTCTTTACTCTTTCAACGACACGGTTGAGTTATGTGTAATAAATTTGGTTGGTCAAAAAACGAATTGACAATATTTTCGATTTTTGATTATTATATACGCTACTTGTTTCACTGTTTGTTTTCAATGTAAAATGAAACAAAAATGTATAAAAGTTAGTTCGTATAGTTTAAACGACAACATTTATCGTAATCACGATTACAATGTTTGATATATCTGATCTGGCGTTTCAAGTCGGTGCATTGAAAACCAAAGGAAATGCACTCAATGACAGATAACAACTACATTTTCCCGTGGTTCCTCGTGTTTGTTTTTGTCTAAAAGTGTCGTGGTGTTAACAAAAATTGTTTTATGTTATCTCATTGATTCATATTTAAAAAAAAAATGGTTTCCTTGACTTTCTTGCGCATGTTTTACCACTGAAATATAAATTATTTCTTACTTACAGGATATATTGTGTTGATTGCACTGAGTTGTGTCTGCGCATGTCCCAATGACGTTGTCCTGGGAATCTACAACTGTCTACGTCACGTAGCTAGCACCGAGACAGGATTGCCAGCATCGAGAGATGTAGAAATCTTAAAGTTTAATTGCTTGTAAGTTTGTTAAGCTAGTAGTTCTAGTCGTCTTTACGGATTTCCACATTTAGTTCCTCAGTCAAACAAACACATCATGCTTGAAAAAGAGTTAAATTTGTGTTCAATCCAAACATATTTAGTTTAATTTTAATTTAAAGAAAACAGCCACTGCAAAACTTGTTTGTATAGCATTTGCCCTTAACAGGACTTTTGTATCTGACCATTCTAGGGTAACTATACACTTCACTTTCTATAATGTATTAAACAATAATGATGCTTTTTAACGCAACATGCAATTATGGCTTCCCCATCTATTTGACGGTTTTTGTCATTTATTTTGTTTTTTCACTATTTTGTGTTTACTACAGGGATGGAAGTTTTGACGTCACTGTTTCATGTGTACAGGATCTTAGATATTCTTGTCGCCATGACCACAGACGACGTGATATGATTGAAAATACAGTGTCTGTAGAGAAGATGCATGCTGCTTTTGCTTACACTTGTAATCATATAGAGGGTATGTAAATCAAATTATCTTTACATATGGATCGGACTACAGCATGTTGAATGGGACCGAATATTCCCAAAAAACATTTTGCGCTGGAATATGGCAATTTGTATAAGCTGCTGTACAATTTCACATTAGCACTACCGTTCTGAGACAAGGCATCATAATTTTTTATTTCCTGAATGAAGAAATCATAACGGCTTAACACAAAAAATAAAATAAAAAGGCAGATATTGTTACTAAGCGTCGTCACCGAAACAAAAAAAAAATATTTAAAGTATTGTCCACAAACTGTTCGGAAGTAATTTCCTTGGTAGTTGTTAAAAAGCATGTACACAGTCAGACTACACAACAATTTACGGGTGCATATCGAAAGCGGGGAGTACGACAAGGGCCAACACTTGGTTTACTTTTGTTCATTGTTATAGGGTTCAATACTAACCCATGCTCGGGTGACATGTACGCTGACTACGCTCCCCCCATAAAAAACCAAAACAAAATCCAACTAGAACACCCCCCCCCCCCCCCCAAATACAATCAAAACAAAAGTTAACTTGAACTTCACAAAAACTGAAAAGTTAATAACAAACGGATCTTTAAACTTGCCAGCTCAAAATTAGAAAAAGTCCAGAGACATATTATCTATGTAATGAAAATATTAACTTTCAAAATCTTGACATAGTGAAAAATTAGAATCAAAGAAGAAGAACTGTTTAGAATATTAACATCGTAGAGCAATGTGGTAAACTGAAGTAATATTCAGTAATTTTATATTTTTACTTATATGTTTATAAAGATGCAATGATCACGTGATGTCTTTATTTTGAGATTGCGCTTGTTCAGTTGGTTCTTGTTATTTTTAGCTCAAGTGCGTTCGGCAAGCTGTGTTTCTAAATACAAGGATCGTATTAATACTTGTTCTGCCAATGCGGAAATGCAGTTCATCAGGCAAAAGGTTTATGCTGTTACCTCAGACTTGTATCTCCAGCTTATCTGCAGGTTAGTCCACCAAAACTTTCACTATCACTTCGTTCCATTATTTCCATATCATTGTTTAAAAAAATGTTGACGAAACACCTCTTCGAAATTTTAAATATCTAATATATCATATATATACTTAGACTACT
>JAVFBZ010167615.1:6132-16848 GCA_032466195.1 Katharina tunicata
TGTACTGACAACATTAGAAATCCCATTCCAAGACAATGATGTCTGTACTGACAACATTAGAAATCCCATTCTAAGACAATGATGTCTGTACTGACAACATTAGAAATCCCATTCAGGGATCCTCAGAGCACCAGAAGCTCTTTTATCCGCCCACAGATTTTATTCATTGTGATTTTCTAAATTTGAATTGTACATACATGTAGTTCACTCCACTGTATTTCCAACCCAGCTCAATAAGGCTAGTGTGCAGTTCAATACAGGAATTCATACTGATTACTTCACAAACCCCCAGATTGACTGGGGTCTGGTCTCTGAAAAATGGCTGACACCAGAAGTATTTGTATATTTACATAATGTAATACACTATGAAACTGTCAATTCCACATTACACATTCAGTAATCTTTTAATTCTGGGGATCAAATTCAATCTTTGTCTTTATGGAAATAATGAGATAATCCAATGAATATATTTCCCTTACTACCTAACAATAAATACACAAAGGAAGTGTCCAAGCACAGACAACTGGTTTTGGATTAAGATATGGCAATAGGGTGGGTAGGGGGTAAACACTGGGCAGGGTCAGGCCTGGCTCCTTCAGATCAACTCTACAATGTCAACCCTGTGGGGTGTCAAAAAGACTTTTACTTGACAACTAGTGTTTATAGCATATCCTAGTGAGAGGTCATTTTAAGCAATTTCTTGGTATAGAATTTTTGAGATTGTCAGAATATAGAGGCTCAAGTGAGCTGACCTGAGGATTGTTAGAGTGGAGCCCACCACCCAGAGGGCTGCCTAATCCCCCATGACAGATCAATATACCCACCCATTCCCCTAATAGAGGGCTACCAGGGGAATCTTACTAAGGGCTGGTAAAGAAATCAGCTGAGCAGTTGTCAGTCAGTCAGGCCCACAGCAGAGAGAGTGGATTCACCTGTCCAGTTACCTAACAGAGGTTTCTCAGGCAGTTTTTACATGGGATTAGGCTTACATAGAGTGCAGTTTGAAATGTGTTGTGACAGTATCATCTGACAGCCAAATCAGAAAGTTGGATATTTCTGGATTATAACCCTCTTACTTGTAGTTGTGATAGCAGAGAAAGTGAAGTTTTGAAGTGTTTTTATTGCTAACAAATTGTGATTTTCTCAGCTAGATTTAAGAGCTATCTGAAAATCAAGTAGAGATGTAGAGTGCTGGTCTGTACACCAGGTTACACTATGTAGCTGTGAACAAATCCTTCTAGATTGAGATAGATTCAAATCTATAATAATTCTGGATGTATAATGGCTGTTTTACCTAAGAGTAGGACAGTTGATTCTCCTGGATATAACCTTATTAGACCAGTTCATCACAGTGGTAAGTGATCAAGAAGAAATCATTTTGTGTTGTAGTGAATTATTATCATAAAATGCCTGAATTTCAAAAAAGCCACAGAAATAACTCTAGCTTCATGCTAGAATCCAGGATAACGGAACCAGTTTCTATTCATGTATGAAATGGGTTTGAAGTGACCGGTCTCAGACTATCCATATTATAACCACAGGCTTCAGAATTCACTGAGGGCTGATTTGGTGTGGAATCATGTAATGTGCGATGGTGTGATCTGTGTAGTGGTGTCTTCTGTGTTGCCAGTGTCATTTAGGATGGTTTCCTTCAACTATTGGGCTGGCACGTCATCGTATGAGTGAAATTATCTGAGGTACAGCACAAACCCCAATTTAACAAACAAATCAGAATTCACTTACAAAGTGTTCCTAGTTTCTCCCAATACTACACATACTCCAAGCAGGGCATTTTTTTTATGGAAAACAGGATTCGAGGAAACAACTGATAGCAAACAAAAAGATCAGTTACCATTAAGTTTAGACATGAGTTTTGCAGTTTACTAAAAATGACCTCATTCTGAAGTACATGACATGGAAGTAGAAACTGTCTGTTTATTACTACTATACATGTGACCTGTTTATTGGTTCTTAACTGCCTGACCTGAGACAGGAACCTTAAAGTAAAGGACTTCAAGGGGATATAATACAGGTGCGCCTATACACTAAGGTCCATGTCATTCAAATTTTGTTTATCAAAGGTCCAATAAGTTCAGATGAAAAAAACTCCTATTTTGTTAATAGCTTTAACAGATGATAAATATATATTACAGATTAATTTATAACAAATAAAGTTATAAGGGTAAATTTGTTGTAAATAAATCAGCGGACATAAAAAGCTGTTATGGAATGTTACAGCATATGCATGAGGTGTGATCATGGTTAATACAACTGTTGGGGTCTATGATGAAAACACAACTGTTTAAGTCAAGTGTGATTTAGTTCCTGAACACTTTTTCTTAATGGACAAATTATTGGTCTGTTTTCATGTGATATAAACAATCAATTAACTTCTTCTTGGAGGGTTGTTATTAACAATTGTATATAATTTAGTTTGTTAAATATCTGTGGGTTTTATTTATTGATTATTGTTTTTTTGTATGTGTATTTGTCATAAGAGGAATTGTCATCAATCAAGGTGTTAACATTAATTAGTGGGCAGGTGAAATTGACACCTGACTGAACCCAATCAAAGACATGTCATTATAAACAAAAGGATGTCTGGTGAAAAGTAGTGCTAGAATGACAAGCCATTGACAGGCCTTCCAGTGACATGTGACACAATGCTCAGTTAATGACAACACTGTGAGCACTACCACCTCTGACAGTCAATAAATACAGACTTCAGTCCTCAGTTAAGTCAGACCACTTTCAATCTGTAGTCAGAAACAGTCCACTAGTTAACTGTAGTCGGAGCAGCAAGTATTATACAAAGTGCTTTGCTTTACCTCTACATATTCAGACAACTAATCACAATGCATTTCCTCAGGTATGTCTTCAGAGGAGCTGTTTACGAATTTTAAGTATTCAAAATTTCTGAATGAAACTGCCCGTCTCCCTTTTCATATTTTCTTTTGACATGTCATTTTCTATTTCTTATCAAACTGTGTTTGTATCTTTCCAGACTGGTTGGTATTCAACATGGCCGACAGCAGTCCAGCCAACATGTCTGATACAATACTGCCAGACGAAATGCTAGAAGTCTTACAAACAGAAATGGTTAGTATACAACATTTATACTTATTGAAATTGGTATGAGTATTCATTTGTATGTCATAATACTGCAATACCACAGATAGTTAAAATAACCCCAAACATACCACAAACTTCAACTGATTCATTGTGAAGTAACTTTTGTTTTGATATTTTTATATTTGTAAAAAAGCCATGGAGAACCAATATTTACAACCTGTACTTTGTTCTTGTTCTCAGGATAGCATAAAAGCAGATCAACAAGCTTTAAAGGATGAGATCAACGACATCAAATCTCAGTTCTTTAACCTTATCAACTCCTGTGCCTTCGATGACTCGAATCTTTCCTTGACAGCCAGTTTAGTTGTGCCAGAGATAGTGTGTAAGTCCCCTCAACACATAAGGGTACGAACAGCCACCCCTGGGAAAGACCCTAGCCCCAAACATAATCCAGTAAAGGCAGGATGTAGCTATGGCGATAAACTTATTCAGATGATGCTGGAAATGCCCAGTAGTTATCTGGATGATACAGATATATCAGAGTCGCCTCCTAAACACAGCCAACTGAGAAAAGACACAGAGGGTGGAGACCAAACTGATCAACAATCAGGCTCACCTAAAGGGGATAAAGATGTTCCCAGTTCGGGACCAGAAACACATAAACCTTTAGAACCAATAAGACTCAATTTTGACAGCTGCCATGAAAATGACAGAAGTTGTGACAAAATGTTACCCTGTGTGCGGTCAGAAGCGGAAATTCTGAACTATCCTGGGGAGAGACCCTTACATGACTCTGTTCGCTTTAATCCAGCCTCAGTGCTCAACAGTACATCTATTTGTGTTTTCGATGAATCCAAATCAATGCTCAGCTGTGCCTCAGAAGCCAGAGATACCACTTCACCTGAGGCATATGTATCCAGACTGTCATCTGGCTTTGGTCCCCCTTTAATTAACCCGGCTCTAATCAATCCAGCTTGTGTGTTCAATTGTACACTTGACACTGAGAATCATACTCGTGACAGTTCTGTACCTTTTATTAACCCTGCTCATGGACTAGATTGTTCTTCTGTTCATGCAAACACATCTTCATTGATCAACAGTGCTCCACACTTCTGTCAATCATCTGCCTCATTACAAGCCGTGCCTGAAGAAAGTGATTCTTTCCAGGCCAACTTTTCACAGGAATTCCCGAGGACTGAGCGATTCCTAGTTGGTTGTACATCACCTGAAGCTCACACTACCACCACAGCGATGGCAGTCTTGTCAGCTGAACGTCCTTCTATGATCAGTTATACATCTGGTATGTCTGATCAATCAAGGTCTCTTGTCCCTAAGCCCTTCATACCACCCAAACATGTGATAGAAACTCTCAAACAGGGTTCATCACCTAGACATGTAAGTCTGAACAAACAGACATTTAAGAACACTGGTTGTACTCTGAACATTACTCCGGCAGTGAACATGTCTTATGCTGTCCATTCCACTCCAGCTGTTATAAATGGTAAAAGCAGCCAACATTTCCTTAATCCCACATGTAGTGCCATTGTAGATTACTCTATTTCATCATCAGAATCAGATCCGAGTGACGCTAGTGTAAGTCGAGGTCCAAGGTCATCCACAGGAGATTTATCCGACGTACAACCAGTTCTGGATCGCAAACAAGAAATGCTGTCTCGGCAAAAGTACTATTCAGATTTCACAATAGACAGGCAACGAAAAATCAACAAAATGAAAAATAGGCTGGACCTAACTCCCTGTCTAGAAAACGAAAGCTCTTCCCAAGACGATGTTCCAAATGATACAATGTGTAGATTTGTGGAAGGTGCTGAAGACCAACCCCACCAGGTGTGTTTGATTGGTCCACCTTATAGCCGAACAAGTTCATTGGGAAGCAGTTCCTCAGGTGGCAGCAGTACTCTGCAGAAAACTGCTGTGTCAGTCAGTAGAATCTCCAACACTCCTTCTCCTCGACAGGGTCAGGCAACGGATAGAATCCTGAAATCGACAGAAAATACCCGCCATCAGACTCCTGTGAATGTTTCTGAAAGTCGCCAGAGAGGACCTAGCAGCACCACCTCTGGCAACTCCACTTCGCCTTCTAGCAGTGTGTATGCTTGGAGCCTGAAAAGCTCTTCAAGGGAAGACAACCATGACCGACACAAGAAAACCAGGGGAGATAAGCGAACCAGAAGTTCTAAAAGAAGGTCCTCCCATCACAGCAGAGAAGACAAGCATGCCAACTGCCGTGATCACGACGTCCATACAATGCTGGGGCAACCATGTCACCAGGTGATCAAATACATCCCTATTCAGGCATACTACCCTAAGGATTTAATACTCAGTAATGACAGTCTCTATGACGATGGCTACAAATCACAGACTTTACCACGATCATCCACAAAGAAATCCACCATTCCTTCCTTCAGAAATTCATCATTGGAAGCTAAGAGAAACTCTGTCCCAGATATTTGTGCCCTGAAATCTCCACAAAATAGTGCCTTAATGTCCTCAGGAAGTGACTATGTGTCCTCCAAACATACTTCAGGTAGAAGGGCCTGTCTTGGGATGTCCTCAAGTGGAAGTCAGGATAGTCCAACTGACTCCTCCTCAGTGCCATCAAAAGGTAGACCAGCTTCAAGTGGTGAGAATAACGAAAACACGGTTTTGACAGATTCCATTTTAACGGACAGTCCTAAAAGTGTTAGTAGCAGTGGAATATTTGCCCCGTGTAACTCTCCCGATGCCACTGTCGGATCTCGCATAAGCTGCTCCACTATAGCTGACTCGCAGTTCATGGACCTTAAGGGTATTTCTGTGATACAACCTAACACAACAGCCTTGTCTGGGATTTCTGCCATCCCATCTTCCTCCATCATCTCAGAGTTTAAAGTTCCTAAAGCACCCGCACCAAAAAAGTCTTCACGCCGAAGGGGAAATAGATGTAGTACTCCAGATGTGCGTACATCCACTCCCAAACCAAACTCCTACCCTAATTCAGTGCAAAGCGAGAAGATTTCATGTAGAAAATTGTTTTCCTCGTCATCCTCAACTCATTCTAGCCATGCCACAAGGACCAGTTATTCAAGCACAGGATCTAGTTCAAGACTCCTGGACAAAAGGAGCGTCATCAAAAAGTTTAGAAGATTTAGTGAGAACTTTTACAAAACAAAATCAGGCAGCAAAATCCAAATAGAAACTCTTGCCAATCTATAGGGTACAACGCCTTTACAATGGTCGTCTATGATGAAAGTAATGCTCAAATTATGTTGTTGTTGTATAAATGTATATTGATAAACAACAGTCAAGACAGTGCAATTCTAAAAATGAGACTTTTGAATGTAAATTCAAATTAAAAAAATCTATATATGTATAATTTTAAGTGTATAGAATTTCAATGTATACCTCAATACCAAAAAGTTAATTTATTTATTTGAAATATTGAAAATGTAAATAATTAACTTTATCCTATAAGTAAGTGTCAGTGCTAGATATTTGTCAATTAAACTAAGTAAATCTATAAAATCTTATATTTGTGTTTGAATTGATTTCTAAAGCCATGCATCATCCATTGCTGGTGAATCTTAGGGAGACAAAAGGGGAAAACTGAATTTTTATTTGTATATGTAAAGAAATTTGGAGACCTACATGTATTTCAGACCATTTTCCCCAAACTCCATCTTATATATTTTACGCATAACCAACTTCTGTCTTCTTAATTTGTTTACCTGACATAACATGGCTTATTTTAGAGGCATGTAGGAGATGGGTCAGTCAAATAAAATAACACATTTCATATGGATGACAATGAAATGTTACAATGAAAACCTCACCAGTTAATTAATCTTGTCATCCGTATGAAATGTATCATTCTCATATAACGTGGCCTGGATAAGTTTTGAGGACCACAGTGAGGTCAGTAAATGTATCATGGCCAACAATAAGGACGGGTTCGCTGGTAATTCAAATGCCATATGTTGAAAATATTTCAACTAATAAAACTACATTTTATTTACGGGAAAACTGCTTAATGCTTACGATTTCCTTATAAAATCTTTTCAACTTAACCTCCATTTTTCATCATAGCGCACTTCAACAAACAGAGCACATTATAAGATGGCAAACAGGAGCAAAGCAGATGATTTTATGACCTTTTTACAAAGTCATTGTCTATACCTCTTGTGCTTTGGTAGTAGGACAAATGGTGAGTTTTAAGCTCACCACAGACACAGCCCCTTATTAACACTAACGCTCTTGGGGTAAACTTCCTTCAGTCATCTGTCAAACAGCCCTGCACCTATGGTACCACTATTACCGGTATTTGAAAGTTGTGGAAATATTTCAAGAAAAAAAAAGTTGGTATCCTGTTGTAGCTGTAATATTAAAAGTTAATTGCCTGATATATTTCTGGATTTTTATTTAAGGAGAAAAGTGGCATCACTGACACCCATTATAAGTGTCATTCCACTGACAACATTTTCATTCTTTATACAGGTATTATGTAAATAAACAACATATAAGATGATGCAATGCTCCTTACTGCCTGTCATCACAGACTCAAAAACAATTGCTTTAAAAATATAAAGGGTTTAGTGCGGTAAACCTACAAATTTAAACACAGATTCCATATTAATTATTTATATAAAATCAACTTTAGAGACTTGGGTTCTGTGTAGGCCTACTTAAATGTTTTACCTTTTTGTGTATGGGAAACTCCCTTGTTATAAGTCTGAAGAGTTTAACACTGATTATAAAACAATACATTAAAAAGTCAAGGTTTTTATTTCTTAAAAAGCCACAAAAACACGCCTTTGTAGGACCCTTGGGCACAAGTGGCCCCTGAACACCACCTATAATGTGCTGGGATAGTGGACTGGCACTTTCAAAATCCTGGCTAAAGTCTTGTTACACAACCAAAAGTTAAATTACTTTATGTCATTCACAACCGTTGAAACAGATGCAACACTTTTCAAATACTCAATTTAAAGAAAAAAGTGAAGTATTTTCTTGCAGTTTACAACTAAAATTTTCCATATTGGTCCTCCCATAGCTTTAAACCAATAGCTAGATGATTTCAAACAAAATTACATTAACAAATATAATATATGAAGAACAATGTAGCAACAAGAATATGTTAAAATTTAATTAAAAAAAAGTGATTAGATGGCAAGTAGTTTGATACTGTACCATGCCACTATCGTACACAGCCTACGACACAGTCAAGTCCCAATTTATTGAAGAAAAGTTTATCTGGCTCCTTGAAGTACATGGAATCATATGCACCAGGTAATCTGACAACACAATACATGGTCAAAGGGAAGCAACTCCTGACTATAATAATTCAGGAAATGCTTGCCATAAGTGAAACCAGCTCAGATTTTCTCACACAAACTTTCATGCCTTTTCAACTTCATATCCACTTCACAAGAAACTGGTAAAGCAATTTAAGTGGCACAACAAATAATAGGTGATGGGATATCTTTTCAACTTTAACCCTGACAATCATTAACAATCATGAAATTTAGGATCCTGGAATCTTTTACCAGAACCACTCTTGTTATAAACCTTATTATGTAAACAAGAATTTATTTATTTCATTAATTATTTGATTAGGTCTCGCACGAAATTAGGCTATGTGTAATAATACATGTGTTTCTGGTTACATGTTTGAACATGAAGAAAGCACTAGCGTGCAAAACTCCTCAGCCCCACATACTTTACAAATGTTGAATCTGGCTGCAACCCTGGCAATTACCCACGGCATTCAGCAATTGCCGACGGCATTCAGCAATGTTTGCTATTCTGTGAGCCGTTCAGCCAGAGGGACACAAATGGCCAGCAAATACTTGAGAGTCTACATAGACTAAGGTGTAAAGACATGTACACTTGATCACTTTAAACCATCTGTACAATTGATCACTTTGAACCATCAGTTGAATGGGATGTGATGCTTCAATTAGTTTTAATACTGACTTCGTACGAAGCCATCATTGTTGCAAAAGTATTGAAACAATAGTTTTCCCATCCGTTCTAAATACATTATATATAAAGCATAACAGAAGATTTCAGGGAACTCTCTCAAGTGTGTACTTAGTCTTAAAACGGCGAAGGTATACGTTAAAAAATAGGGGCGTTTTATGACCAAAATCTTGTACTTGTATTTCAAAAAGCCTAAAAAAGAAGAACAAAAAAACGCATCATTTTACTGAAGTACAGACAATTAATGGTTCGAAACACATTCGACCGTGTCTGGTCCAAAACAAACGAACTGTCCATGTATTCTGCAGAAATTCACCTTTACAATAAAGCAATTCCGATCATCAGGAGTTATCTGGGTTATATAGATATATTTCATTAAAAATAGAAATATTCTTGTAAAACATGTTGCGCAAACCTTCTTTCCTCTTTATCTCAAGAACCACTCGCCCGACTCAATATAAAAAATTATGCCATTTTTCTAGCCGCAATTTATCCGCCACGTTGTAAAACCACGGGTGGTAGATAACACTGCCTCCATCTCTAGTTAGTTAGCTTTGAAACAGAACTCCCCTTCTTACAAGGCAAACTCCCCTTCATACGAGGCGATACACACCAGTTCAAGAGGTCATGAAACCCCATATAAATGTGTAGGGGAGGTAAACAAATTAATGAATAAAAAATAAACAAACGGATGTACATAACTGAAACATGCAAAAGGCATATCTACAAGATATAATTATTGCTCAGGGCAAGTTTCATGACATTCCCTCCAATAATTTTTGAGATATGGTGTTCCAAAACAAACAAAACAAGACACCCAGCCAGCCAGAGGGACATCTTGCCCATAGCAATACTCCCCAAGCCTATATAGGCCGAGGAGTAAAAATAATGGGTCGGTCAATCAACCAGACTGGATGCATTCTCTTGAAAGTCCCCAATATACAAGAAGATTGGGCCAGGCCTAATTATAATATATATAGCCAACGATGCCGACAGCTAGTTTTTTTCTCCTGTATTCACAAGTCTATCGTTGACACAAACTGTTACTGTTCATTTTAGAGCATCACGTTATATTCCTAACAAACGCTTAAATATATTATATATTTTTATAAAATAACACAGCTTTCATTTCTTGGTCTCATGCTGGCAAAACGATTCGTTTATTTGCCAAGCGGACATGCCTTACGTTAGACCACTCCCTTTGATAATACATTCTTTCTCCAGATTTTCACTACAACTATGTGTGCCCTTTTATGTGTTTTAATGATAGCTTTGCATATAAAAAGGAATTAATTTTATTTAAATAAATAAATGATTAGTAACTGTTTTCTTCTATTTCCAAGCTGATGTTTGCAAGTCAGGAATAACAAACATTAGTTTACATAATCTCTTTCAAATTTTAAATCAAATAACTTGAACAGATATTATATTATAATAACAGCTGTCAACTGAACTCATGGAAATTACTTAATGGTAAAAGAATAAGTTTTAATTCACAACCTTTACAAAATTAACACAAAACTTCATCAAGTGTTTTTACAAGAAACTTCTTAGTTGTGGACAGTGGCACATGTATGCCATGTTGAAACCATGTGTTCCCTCATCTACCAACAAAACTGTACCTACCCACAGATACATGTATGCCATGTTGAAACCGTGTGTTCCCTC